>PVIA01013126.1:0-33918 GCA_004024845.1 Tonatia bakeri | reverse complement strand
TTTTTTTTTTTTTAAAGATTTTTTAATTTATTTCATTTTTAGAGAGGGAAGGGAGGGGGGAGGGGGAGAGAGAGAGAGAGAAACAGAGAAACATCAATGTGCGGTTGCTGGGAGACATGGCCTGCAACCTAGGCATGTGCCCTGACTGGGAATCAAACCTGCGATGCCTGGTTCGCAGCCCGCGCTCAATCCACTGAGCTATGCCTATATATATATATGATGCAGACCGGAGTTGAGAAAATGTCTTTTCATAATTCTAAATTTGGTTGAGTGTCACAAACACACTCATACATTCTTCTGAGAACTAATCAAGAAAAAACAGGATTTCTTCTCATGACATTCAGGAAGAGAAACAGGGCAGGCTGAGGTGGAAAGAAGAGAAGAAGAGGACTAAGTGGGAATCGTGTAGCAGAAGGAACTCTTCAGAACGTAGGCCTGGCTGGCTGGCTGCAGTGAAGGCTTTAGATAACCAGAGAAGAGCAAGAGGGCCCGGGCTCCTGGGCCCCGGCAGAGAACAACAAAGAAGAAATAAGTGTTTCCTATGTCATGTGGTTTTATATGGCCAAAATCAGGTGATCTTGAAAGAAAGTAAGCATGAGAACCCTAGTTTCCTCACCTGTACACTGGGGAGGACCAGCTGTGAAGATTAAACATTTAAAAAAGCACTTTGTGACATATAATACTATTTAGCTTTTAATTTTGTCCTTTCCTTTGAGTGACAAATTGCTGCTTCTATTTAACATAACTTCTTCATTTTAACTCCCTGTCCTGCAGCTCATCCTATCTGTGAGTGAAGATAGAGCAGAAGCCTCCATTGATCTTAGTGAGCAAGAGCTAGCATGCCACATTTGGAACCATAGGAAATGATTCCAGGACTGCAACCAGTATAAGCAATAAAGATGTAGGTTGTAAAGGCACAATTTATATGTTAACTTACCCACACATGCATCTTGGCATGAGGTCAACTGGAGAATCTCATCAACACCTGGTCTTGCCTACGTTTATGTGATTCCTAGTGAACACCTGTCCAGAATAACTTTACAAGAGACTACCATGCATTACAGGTGGAGACCATACTTTCCACCAATATCCATTCTTTAATCCTTCCTTTTAAGACTGGAAAACACATGTAGCTACCAATTTTATAGACTGTATTTCTCAACTTCCCTTAAAGCTAGGTGCAGTCATATGACAGTTTTGTCCAATGGAATGTGAAAAGAAATGATGCATTTTCCAGGTAACAACCTTAAAAGGAATTTGCCTGTCTTCTTACTCCCTGATCTGGTCTTCCTTATTCTGAGAAACTGACCCAGAAGTGAAAGCCCAGTACTGAGGATGGAAGAGACACCCCACTACCTCTAAATCACTCACTTCCCCACAGTTCCATGAGAAAATGAATAAAAAATTCTAACTTATTTGGGACACTGTGGTTTTAAATCTTTTACAGTAATATTTCCTATACTTTTATCAATACATTATCTCTATAAATTACCCCCAAACACAAGCAATGGACACGAGGGGACATGGTACCTTGTATAGCTGAAGGAATAAATCTGTCCATGACCGTTTACTCCATTTTTCAAAAACGGCCATATCCATAGTAAAATGTTGCTTTTCCTTTGGTATAGGGGAATACATCAGCAAGACATCAGCACTGGAAGACTTTAATAAATAAAATATTACAACATTGATTAGAAAGCAAGGCAAATGTAAGTTCAAAATTTTAACTACTTAGCATATTTTTCCCTTTAAATAAAACTTTTACACATCATTCTTATACATTCATCAAGATCTGTAATTCCCCATGTGCCAATCATAGAACTATCAACACAGCTAACTTCTGCAACTCATAGCCCTTTATTGAGGTCATGGATTTATTCATTCAGTGTGCCCACTAGCTCTGGGGCAGAAGTGGCAGAATGAGAGGCAAAGTTATTCTGAACTCTGAGCCTCTAAGAGCCACACTGTGAATTAAGCCACAGGGAGTCAGGAGAGTGTCAAAGAACAGGCTCCAGGCTCTGCTACTAATGTAATGCAGTGACCATAGTAACAGTACCACAGCCAGCTTTGCCTCAAAGCCTCCAGACAGCTCAAAACAATGCCCCTTCTCAATAGATTTGCATAAAATGAACTGCATAATTTGGAAAAAAAAAAAAACTATGCATATCCGGCTTAATTTCTCCCTGGTCTCCAGATCTAACACTGATGAAGGGAAATGTGAAGTGGCGGTCAAATTAAACCAGTGTTTTCTTTGGAAGATATATATTCTAAAGATTCACGGTAACAAAAAGTTTACATAAGTACACACCATTCTGCATTTCTAAATTCCCTAAAAGAGGCAATTACTTACATATTTAAGAAAACCATGTGATCATTTCTGCCTAGGCTTCACAGAGATTTTGAAACAAATACAAAAATATGTGTGTGTGTGTGTGTGTGTATACATATATATATATATATATATATTCCATAGAAGCAAAATCTTTAGGATACTTCATAAATAAAAAACCAAGGATTCTAAAATGAAATCTTTAAGCACAGACCAAAAATCAGCAAATTCAATATTTGTGCAGTTGTTCCAAGAAATTATATTTCCTTACTCTAAGTTCAATCCACGTCTTATAATCTTCTGGTTCAAGCAGAAATTCTGGCAATACATGAGCAATACGTGCTCCTTTAGCACTAAAATTTAAGAAGAAAAATCCCAATTATTATGGTATAATACTCACGATTTGTATATCACATCCATTTCAAGTTCAATGAAGTAATTTCAATGTCATATACTTTAATAAATTATAATTTTAATATTTAAAAATAATATAATTAATTTAAAAATTTCCCCTTAACAATAAAATGTATATATGATGTTTCCATTAGAGAACTGATTAATGAGAAAGATCTTACTAAGTGTCTTTAATCATCCACATCTATCCTTATATGTTAATGAGATATAGAGTTATGATTTAGCCCTTATCGTCAAATCACTAACCATCTTTTGCAATAACATTATAAAATTGAAAAATACATGGAAAAATTCTGAATACAGTAAAACATTTAATAAATAGGTCGCCACCCAATATTCATGGAATGCCTATCACCAGATATGCCTGAATATAAATAACCCCTAATATAACAAAACTCATCACTTATTTTTCCAAAGAGACTATCCAAAATGTGTGGCCTCTTTGATTATACAAACATACAGTAGAATAGCTGAAGCAGAAAATATCTATTTTTAATATTTTACATATTCAAAATCTAATACCTATTTATATTATTTTATACTTTAAAACACATTCATCACACTTAAGGCTTTATACTTTTTCCACTGTAAAATTCCCTGGAATATTTTAATCCAAACTCTTCATATGCACACCCACCACCACAGAACCTACAGACATCTGACACAGTTTTGGCAGCAGTATTTCCTAGACGGCATTTGGTGTGTAGGTATAACTATTTAGTGAGCATAGAACTCCATCCACCAGAAGCATTTACCAGAAAAGAATGCCTCACCTAGTACTCAACTCTGGAACACCCTCAGCAGTCTGCAGTCCTAGAACTACTGAGAATTCAGACAAAGAAAAAGCAGAAAGGAGATTTAATATGATTCCAAAAGCTTAAACCTTGAAGACAGTGCAGACAAGCGTAAGAAGAAAGAAGGAAGGAAGGAAACTCTAGTGGAGATGGAAGCAATGGACACAGTTCCAGAGTTGTTAAGTTTGATGTGGCCCTGGGTCAGTCTAAGCCAGTGAAAAGAAACTGTGCCACGCACAAAGTTCCTTCGTTTGGAAGTCAAACATCATCCCTTCTCTTTGATTTTTACACTTTAACTGTCTGTATTTCCTACCTATTTTTATGAATCTTTATTACATTCAAATTATTGTATGTTTAAATAAAATCTAATTTGAATAGAACACTACTTCTTAGCAGGAGGAGCCAACCTAAAGCCTATGTAAGAATTCAATGAGATGAAGCCCCATGAAGTTAAAATCCTAGCAGGGGTGTCCAACCTTTTGGCGTCTCTGGGCCACACTGGAAGAAGAAGAATTGTCTTGGACCACACATTAAATACACTGTGACATGTAATCACCAAAACAATCTCATAATGTTTTAAGTAAATTTACCATTTTTGTGTTAGGCCACATTCACAGTCCTTCTTTCATTTTAAATCTTCTAGCCCATAATTCCATGCTCTCTGAGGCATTCAGCTTCTCTGCCAATGCCATCACTGTTTACCACTACTTCAGGCAACCTCCTCCTGGGGCCCCTCCCTTCTCCTCCCTAGTAATCTGGTCAGATTTCTTCTTATCAACAGTAGTGCCCTACCATTTCCTCAAGGAAATCTTCTAGGTTCATTGGCTGGTCTAATAATCAAATTGATATAAGAAAGATTAACAGGAGAAAAACAAATTAAATATATATCTACTGGAGCCCCACAAGGATGTGAAACTCCCAGGTAGTCAAGTAGTTGAGGAAAAGGGGGTAAAGATGTGGGGCTTCAAAAGGGAGGAAGATAATTCACAGGGAGGTGAGAAGAGCAGATGTTTGCCCCACCATGCAGATAAGTCTTTCTGGTATAAAAAGTTATCTCTGGTAGTAACTCTCTTTCTGGGCCAGGTCCCCTGTCTATATTCTTGGAGGTAGCGAAGGGAGAGGAAAGCTTTCCCCAAGTCTGTCTCAACTGCCTTCCGCTGAAAACAATCCGCATGCCAAGGTGGCACATTTGGGGACAGTGCGTTCCAACCCCCTCCTTCATTGCTTCAGTACAATTTCCCTGTTCGTGCTCCCTTCTGCTTATAAAATCTCTTGCCTTGCATAACTCTTTGGAGCACCTTCCCATCTGCCAGACTGGATGCTGTCTGATTCATGAATTGTTGAATAAAGCCAATCAGATCTTTAAGACTTAGTTGAATTTTGTTCTTCAACAGCATTTTACAGATGCCATTACGAAGTCAAGTCAAACAGAATAGGTCACCCCAAAATATGCCTCTTTGGCATTTCCACTATTCTGAGAAACTACAGGCACAGGAGCTCTGAAAACAGGATAGAAGTTACCCTTTTGTAATGAAAATCGACACTTATAAAAGAAATTTACATTAGAAAACAAGCCCTCACCTGGAAGAGAGCTATTTCTAGAGAAAACTCTTTACCTGAGAGACTTTCCTGCCTGGCAAGGCAGCCCAAGTTTAACAAGCAATTCCTCCTCCCCTCTCAGGATCCCTCTATTCCCCCAATCTTTCCAGGCCCTGGACTCCCACCCCTTTCACTAGCTCAGAGGGGTACATAAGCCTCATCTCCTCGATGTCTTTGAGTCTCATATCTTTGTGAGGGTACCACACTGAGTCATCTAATTAAATTGTTCTTTTTCCCCCTGTTAATCTATCTTTTATGACAGCCATGAACCTAGGAGGAAAGCAGAAAATTTATTTTTCCTCCTATACAAGGAACTTGTTTCTTTCTTTTTATTTTGCATCTATCTTAAGGCCTAACTTCCTCAGTCCCTTATACAGTATTTACAATTATGTTTTGTCGATAGTTTATGTCTGGTCATTAGTTTTATAGTGTTGACTTTCATAATTGATTTGATTACACTTATACATTCCAGGCTTTCTATTTGCATATTTCTTCCAAGTTTAACATTAGTAGAACAAAAGAAAATTAGATGTAATGCGTTATTAAACTTTAAACTTAACTTCCAAAAATTACAGAGTTTCTCAGTAACTGCACAAGATAAATATAATTTCACTTGTACAAAAGTCCTCACCTACTGTCACCAAATTTAAATGGGGAAACTAATAAAATTTATTATCATTTTGAATTTAATACCTTTATTTCCTTGATGAAACATATGCGCACATTTTGGATTAATGACCCAGTTTTATTACCCACACTGCCACATTCTGAATGTTGAGGAATTTTATCACAGTCAACATATCCTGATAGGCATATATTTACTGATAAAACAGCAATAAATTGGAATGGCTTGGCTTTAATGCCAAAATCATTCTTCCATACCTGCATCCTCTTACCGCAAAATGTCACAACAGAAACCTCCCGTGTTAATGTCAGCACTACCGGAGCTGTGCCAAGAATAATGCTCCAAGTGCGCATGACTATCTCAGGTATCACAGAGTTTAATGATGTTATTAGAAAACTATTTGATTTCTATGTTGCGCAAACAATAAAATCTAGTTAAGTATGAAAATGTCCCCCTTTTGTTCACAGTTAATATTCCAACAGATTTTAAAAGCACAACTAACTTTCTAAAATAAGAATGGCATTAGAATTTTTGCTTTATTGAGTGAAAGCATTTACTTTATTGAATCAGTCAAGGACCAAGAACATGAAGTGGCAAAATTCAAACAAAACTCATGTGTCTTTGATTTGAAACTTACAAAAATTTAAATAAAGGTTCCATTTATCTTATAAATATAAAGACAGAGTTGAAAAATGCTGAATTTTCTGGTATGTTTATGTCAACAGATATTTATGCCTAACAGAAGAACAGATTTTTTTATATAGTCTATTTCAATGATAGTGATACCAAAAGAATCAGTTTTCAGTATGTCACTAATGATTACTGTATTGGAATAATTTAAGAAAACATTTTAGCACATGAAAGCCATTAATCATCATTTATTACACTTCATCATCATCGTTCTCATCCATGCATCATATATATGCATCATATATTACATATTTTATTATTTGCCTTCTTTAATCAACCACGTTTGAGAATTACAAACCTCAGGTTTACGGATATTGAAATTGGGGCTTAAACAGGTTAAGTAACTTGTGCAAACTCACAGAAGTATAAAAGAGCTAGAATTTAAGCCTTCATCTACCTGATTCAAAAGCCATGCTCTTTTACCCCAGTTCAGTTTGCTTCAGAATCACTTATTTGCTTTGAAATATTTTCATTCTTAAATGCAATTCCATTGAATAAGGCATAATAATGGACATGCATAAGTAAGAAGGTACAGTTTTGTTTTTTTTTAAAGATTTTATTTATTTATTTTTTAGAGAGGGAAGGGAGAGAGAGAGAGAAACATCAATGTGCGGTTGCTGGGGGACATGGCCTGCAACCTAGGCATGTGCCCTGACTGGGAATCGAACCTGCGATGCCTGGTTCGCAGCCCGCGCTCAATCCACTGAGCTACGCCAGCCAGGGCAGAAGGTACAGTTTTAAAGATAAAGGAAGCAACATCACATGGAATTGAATTTACTTGTAAAGGGAAGAAAGTTGATTTTCCTAAGTGCATTTATTTTGGTAAATGAACAATTTCCAAAAAAAAAAATCAATGGAATTAGAAATAAGAGTTGTAGTAGCTTTATATTATCCCACTTTATAGTTTCAGTGTAGGGTACACAGTGTTTATATTCTGCTTCTGTTTTAGTTTTATATTACGGAAATTATAAATCAAAAAATTTTTTCAACAAAAAATAATCACATCACAAAATAATTATTACTTTTAAATGAATGAAATTATATCAGAGGATACTAGACACTGTGTTACTCTGCCCAGGCCACCATAATAGAGTACCTCAGACTAGGTAGGTTAAACGAGAGAAATTTATTTTCTCATGGTTCTGGAGACAAAAAGTCCAAAACCAAGATGCCTGAAAATTCAGTTGCTGGTGAGGCCTTTCCTCCACTTTGCAGATAGCTGCCTTCTTGCTGTATCCTTGCATGACCTTTTCTCTGCGCTCCCACAGAGGGAGAGGGGGAAGAAAGATCTCTGGTGTCTCTCCTTCATTGTATAAAGGCACCAGTCTTACAGGCTTAGGGATCAATGTTTATGACAGACATCATTAACAGAATTGCATCCTTAATGGCCCTATCTCCAAAAGCAGTCACTGTGAGAGCTAGGACTTCAACATGTGAACTTTGGGCTAACACATCTCAGTCCGTAACAGGCACGAATCACAAGAAACATTATGCCTATGACTTCACAGATAGCAATACAAAACTGTAGCAACCAATTATGTATTTTTTATAATACAACACATATGACATTGTTATGAGATGAATTATGTCCCCCTAAAGTCATATGTTGAAACCTTATCCCTCAGTACTTCAGAATGTGACTTGGAGGTAAGGCCTTTAAGGCAGTGATTAAGGTAAAACAGGGCTGTTAAGACCGTCCCTAATCTAATCTGACTAGTGCTTATAAGAAGATGAAATTTGGACACATGGAGAGACACCAGAGGTATCTACACATAGAGAAAATGTTATGTGAGGACATGAGAGAAGGCAGCTGTCTGTAAGCCAAGCAGAGATGCCTCAGGAGAAACCCAATCTACCTGCACCTTGATCTTAGATGTCCAGGCTCCAGAACTGTGAAAAAATTAATTTTGTATTGTTTAGGCCACCCAGTCTGTGATATTTTGTTATGATAGCCCCCTAGCAAACTAATATAGGTATGATAGAATAAATATCTTAATAATTAAAGCTATTCTTGCCCTGGTTGGCGTAGCTCAGTGGATTGAGCGTGGGCTGCGAACCAAAGCATCGCAGGTTCGATTCCCAGTCAGGGCACATGCCTGGGTTGCAGGCCACGGCCCCCAGCAACCGCACATTGATGTTTCTCTCTCTCTCTCTTTCTCCCTCCCTTCCCTCTCTAAAAATAAATAAATAAAAATCTTTAAAAAAAAGCCATTCTTAAGAGTTCATAGTTTAACATTATAAGTAAAGAGTAATGTACAACATTCATAGTACCCAGCCTAATTTTCTCTAACTTGACTCTCTCACTGGTTACATCTTCCCTCCAGGAATATAAATGCTTTACCCCTTAATTTTATATATCACAAAATGTTCTTTGTTCCTATTAGACTGTTCTGAAACTCAATTTTAAAATTTTATTCCTTTTAGCACAGGAGCTCAAAAAGCAAAGCTCTGTGAAAGAAAATGTGAATAAATATTTAATGACCACTGGACCCATTATGTGCTATCAGTGACCCTGGGTGTCCAGAGACGCCAGATAAATGAGATGTGGTTCCTGCCCTCACATGCTCACAAATGAGTGAGGTGCGCACTCATGCATGAGTCTGTGGTGGGCCATTTTCCTTAAATGATAGAATCATTCTCATTCTCCTACCCAGATTGGGTATGGAGAAAGAGAGAGAAAGTTCAGACTTGAACTTTCACATATCTTAGGCTTTTCTGACCAGAACAGTCTCTTTATGGTAATTCTGTTCTTCAGGATAAACAATCCCAATCTAGCGGGCTTCTGAGAGGAGGCAAGCATATTGTCAAGTAAGTAAAGCTTTAACTTCAGGCTTCCTCACTTGTATGAGCCACTTCTAAAGCCATATATCTATTTTTTTTTGTATTTTAATTTGATATTACTTTTATAAAGGAGGAATCTCCACATTGTGTACGGCATCATCTCAGGACATGGATCACCTCTGCATTTGGGCTTCCACAAGGTATATTAGAGGGACTCTTGTATCTGTACATGAAGGTCTGTGACTAGTTTTCTGGTTGCTCAGTCTCTTTGGCAATGTCCCCTCTATGCCTGAGGCCTAGTTGCCATGTGGGCATCTGCTGCTGAGGCGTGAGTTGGCAATCCTGTATCTCACCTCTTAGCTCCACCGACGACCAAGAGGACACTCATAATTGACTTAGCCACTCTCCAGTTCTCATACATTTATCATTCACACTGTGGCTTTAGAGCCTGCTGTCCTCCTGCCTCTTTATTTGCCAACCCAGAATCCCCTATAAAAGGCTGCTAGGATCTTCACTCAATCACCTTCAATGACTTAGAAACTTCTAGATCTTTTTCAAGTGACAGGAAACTCAAGCCAGTTTTGCCTATTATCATGACAGTGCGAATCTAAGAAATGAAGAAAAGCTACTGTATTTTGTTCAGTACCATTCCTAATTTTAAGACCAGAGTATTGCTAGGGACTGAAAAACTCTGATGTAAAAATTTTAAAAACTGAACACCAAATCTTTCATTTGTATTTCTGCTAAAAGTGTCCCCTTCTTACTCTCCATCCCCATTTCTGGTAAGATGAAAATCTCTGGCCAACTATGGGGTAGATTCCATATACAAGTAAGCCAAATATAAAACACAGTAACGCCCTGGCTGGCGTAGCTCAGTGGATTGAGCGCGGGCTGCGAACCAAAGCATCGCAGGTTCGATTCCCAGTCAGGGCACATGCCTGGGTTGTAGGCCAGGGACCCCAGCAACCACACATTGGTGTTTCTCTCTCTCTCTCTCTCTCCCTCCCTTCCCTCTCTAAAAATAAATAAAATCTTTAAAAAAAAAAAAAAAACACAGTAACATATTTCAACATATAGTAATCCTAACGCATAAATAATAACCAGTAACAAATAACAAATACTATTTGAGTGATACAGGAGCATGGAAAATGGAGTAACAACACTGCCTATGAATGTGGGGAGTCCCAGTGGACAAGGACACCTCAAACATAGGCAGAAGCAGCGCTAGATACTCAGCAACACTCCTCTTACAGTTTTAATGAGCTCCGCTTTTCCATTTCTTGGTAATTTGCCATTTAATCTTTGCAGACATTATAATGACAAGTATTTTTCCTGTATTTTCTATCAGCCATTTATGGAAAATATCACCTGCCCATTATTTTCATATTAAAAGACTTTATGCAGACTAAAAGTTCACAGTGCCCATAACTTCAGATTGTACTAACAGTAATCTGAAGAATAAATTATTGGTTTCACTCCTTTTTTGTTCAATGGATTTATATACTTGACCTGTATGAGGATTCTCAGAATGAAGCCATGGACCAGAAGTATCAGTATCACTTGACATTTGTTATAAATGCAAATTAGCATTATAAACTCTGTGGGTAAGGGCCAGCAATGTATTTACTATGTCATCCTAATGATTAGGACAGATGATAAAGTTTGAGAATGATTGCCTTAGATTATAAATTTGTTAAGTTATAAAATCCTTATTTGCTATTATTTTTCTAAGTTATATATTACAAGGTTATGTATATTTTGAAAATTTACTAAATATTTTATTAAAAAAACAAATACTATCAACATCTATCTAGCTATCTACCTATCCATCCATACTTAGTTATTTTTCTACCAAGCCATAATTACATTTTTAAATTAGCACATCCATGGACTTACCTGAGAAAGTTAAGAATTGAGGAATGTTGTTTATAAAGTTGAATCACTCTTTCAGTGTGATCCTCAGGTAAAGACTGACTAGGATGAACTCCTTCTAGCATTTTTCCACTCAAGTGGTGTACCACATCATAAATAGTTTTATTATATTTTAAAGAGTCACTCGGTTTGGGAATGTCTTCGTGTGATAGGAGTCCTGTGTGGGTTTGTATTTTACATACATCCCTATGGGAAAAGTATTTTTAAAATTTCTTTAAATCTCAAAATAGTATATATTATGTAAAATGTTCAATGGTGAAATAAAATTCTATTCCAAATTACCAATCAAAAAGGAATTTACAAAATTCATTGATTCAACTACTATGTTAGTAAAAACTAGATTTTAAAATAACCCCACAGCTTTCCAGCATCTTGTTTCAAACACATATAATTAAGTTACAATTGTCAAGTGCCTGAAAGATTACATTATCATTAGAAAATGCAAGTACTTTGGATAAACAGTATAGGAGTTAAATCCTGAACCCATCACCTACTGGCTGTATAATTCACTGAACTCAATTTTTTATACTATAAAGATAAATAACACCTATAATAGTTTCCAAGGTATATTCTAAACATTCATCACACCTGTTTATACACAAAGTTACATATATTTTCTCAATATTTGTATTTTCTCAATATTTTGCACATTGGCCTCGTGAGTAGGAATTCTCATTTTAAAGTCCAGAGATCTATTGTTCCCATGTATTTATCTGTTCTTTAAATAGGACATGCAACCTCTATTTCCTGACACTTTCTGTACCAAGTTGTTACATATGCTAATTTTTAAATGAAGTAAAAAATTACAACGAATTTTTCTGTCTATAATTTATCAAATATCTACTACTACACTATTTGTTTAATAGCAATCAGTTACAAATCTGTTACTAGCTTAGACTGACAAATAAAAAGTGTCCAGTGGGTCATTCAGAATGGCAGTTTGCCAGTCTGCTAGCTAGCAGGTCTGTATCACATGCTACAGGAGAAAGAACATTGATTTAGGTAAGGGTTTGACTGCCATTGCTCAGATCCTGGTTCTGCCAATTACCATATTACCCAGCAACCCCTCTTCTGGGATATGTCCAAATTTTGAAAACATTTATTCACATAGCTATATGCGCCCATGTGTTCATTGAAGCATGATTCACACTGGTCAAGACATGGAGACAACCCAAGTGTCTTTGATAGATGATTGGATAAAGAAGATATGGTGCATATATACTATGGAATACTACTTAGACACAAGAAAAGATGAAATGCTGTCATTTCTAACAACATGGATGACTCTTGAGAATATCATGCTCAGTAAAATAAATCAGAAACTGTAAAGAACCATATGATTTCACTCATATGTGGGTTATAAAACTGAAAGCAACAAATGCACAAATAAGAAAAAAAAAAGAAAACCTTATAGACACAGACATGAGTATGGTGGTTACTAGAGGGAAGGAGGGTGGGGCTAGGGAAGGGTAGAAGGGGTCCAATATACGGTGATGGAAGATTTGACTTTGGGTGGGGGGCACACAATGCAATATACAGAGGATGTATTAATAAAATTGTATAGTTGAAACCTTTTTATTAACCAATATTATGCCAATAAATTTAATACATAAATTAATTAAAATAAAAAGTAATTAACATTGCTAACAAAAAGAATACAAACTATTGTTCATAATCATACTTATCACAAAATGAAAGTACTCATGTGAAGTTGACATCAATTTGTTACAAGAGTGATATTTAAGTAAAATATACCTCCTCAAGTTTACCAAAAAAATGAAGAGCAATCATTAAAATTCACTCAAAATAGGTAAACTTTTCAGTAGAACAAACACCAAAGTGAAAAACTGAAAAGTCATAATAAGATAACTTCTCTCAAAAATTCCCTGGAGTGCCCTGACCAGTGAGTCTCAGTTGGTTGGGTGTCATCCTGCAAAGCAGAAGATTACATGTTCGATTCCTGGTCGAGGCACATGACTGGGTTGTGGGTCCCAGGTTGGGCCACTTACAAGAGGCAGGTGACCAGTATTTCTTCCTCACATCAATGTTTCTTTCCTTTCTTTCTCTTTCCCTCCCCCTCTCTCTAAAAAATAAATAAAATCTTTTAAAAAGAGTTCCCTGGAGTCAGATGATTTTATTATGATCAAGCTGGTAAATTTTCAGGGTACATGCTGAAGTCATTTTCTCTCACCATAGACAAAGATGAAATATTAGCGCATTTTATCTATGGAGCTGATATTATAATATTAATTTAAAAACCTGAAAAAGTTAAGTTATAGAAAAACTACACACTTAACATAACCTAGCTCACTCCTAAATACAGATGCAAAAATTCTAATATAGCCCTTTGTGCTAGGGATTAGTACTCGCCTTCATGGTGCCAGCAAGTCACACCAATGCTGAGAAAGGAGGTATAAGAGCTCTGAGAACCATTATACCAGCAACATATAACAAGAGAGGTGCCTGACTTCCTGTTGAAATGCACAACAGAATTCAGTGACTTGATGTAACCAATGCAGGTTACCTATTTTAGACATGTGGAGTAATAAAAACAACACATGAAAGACTGAGGAAAATGTATTGTCAAAGAGGAGATAGCGTCGAAGAAGTTGACACTTCCTGTTCACTAATACCACTGTCTACCTGACTACAGTCTAAACCTAGGACTAATATTTTCAAGTTTAGAGGGGCTTTTCCTAGCCATAGTTTATTTACCCTTTTTGTTTGACAAGTGAGGACACAGAGATTTTCAGTGCTGCCTAAAATCATTGGTTGTTTAAATGGAATACAAAAATATGTGTGTACTAAAGAATTTAGGCCTGGCTGGTGTGGCTTAGTGGATTAAGCACCTGCCTTTGAACCAAAAGGTTGCTAGTTCGATTCCCTGTCAGGGCACATGCCTGGGTTGCAGGCCAGGTCTCCAGTCAAGGGAGTAGAAGAAGCAATCAATGTCATCGAAGTTTGTCTTGCACATTGATGTTTCTCTCCCTTTCTTTCCCCCTCCTTTCCCTACTCTCTAAAACATAAATAAAATCTTTAAAAAAAGAAGTTATATTTGCATCTTTTTCCTTTTCTTAATAGTCTCATGATTTGTCAGTTTAGAATAAATTATTTTATATTGTATTTCACTTAAAACCCCAATAAATAGATGATATTATATTATATGATACATAACAAGGGATTTAGAGAAACATTCAACTGTTACCTTCTTATACTCTCCGGTATACAAAAAGTATGTGGTCCTCCAGGCCAGCCAAAGAGGCTGAACCAGGTCTGAGCTGCATTTACAACCTGCTGAAAGAACTTGTACGTCTCTGTTCCTGGTTCAGGAAAACATTGCTGAATTTCCTCCTCGCTTTCCATCAAACTTTCACCTTCCTTTGAGTCACTTTCTTCCAAGTGCAATGCTTCAGATGATGGTTCCACATCTAAAATTCACATTTGTTTGGTAAAAAACAGTTACTTGACCATAGAGTAAAATAGTCAATCAGTTACTGTAGTTTGTAGGTAGACAAATAGAGTTCATTCTACAAATTATTCTATGCTCTCAAAAAAAAATCTGATCTAATTTACTCCTATCTTAAAATAAAAAGAAGAAAATATTTTCAAATACCCTATAGAAATGCTTTAAAAGTAGATGAACTACAATAAAAAACATTAAATTTTCTTCTTGCCATAACAGTATGTGAAAACACTCCCCAAAATAGAACTTATTCATTTTTGCATTAGATATGTAAAATATTTTAACAATTTTTTAGCTTTATTTGTTAGAATTAAACCTTAGCTTAAAAATTTACAGAAACAAAATATTGGCTTTAGATTCAAAGTAACTTCCTATCCAAATGAAGGACTTTAATAAAACAAAACATTATGAGTTAATTCTTGAGAAATTTTCAAGAATATGAAATGATTCGATTATAGTTTTAAAAATCTTTCTGTTTAAGGGCATCAGTACAACTCATTTAAAAACCTCACAATATTTCATTTGCTTTGGTCCATTCAGTAAAATGAAAAATTTTCAATACTAACCATATCCAGAGGAAAAAAATGTTTGAATAGTTAATTGCAAATAATGTTATCAGATTCACATATTTTTCTGTGCTCATCTCTTTCTAAAATAGACAATATTAAATCCCAGCTGAATAATTAGAAGATAATCCCCTAGGTCAACAGTTCCCAAACTGTGGCCAGAGGGTCTCAGGGATATCATGGCAAATTCACAGGGGCTCTGCAGGATATTTAGCATTTTAGTTAAATATCACTGTAACATCTACTGGCTATCACATATACTACAACTCTTAGGTTCTTGAACCAAACCATTTAATAAATGGAACTGCTTAGTAGGTCTTCTGGTCTAAGGGAAAATTACAGAGATACTAAGTATCCTGTGAACCAGAACCATTAGAGATTCTCTGCTTTAAATCATTTGGAGAGAGCTCCCAAAGCAGATGACTCACTTAACACTAATTATAAATTCATGGTTTTCTTCTTATATTTCTTATTACCTGAAAAAAAACAAAGCTTTTAATGAAATAATATTAAACAGATCATGTTATTTGCCACATACCAATAAAAAAATCTCTTCTCGGGCTCGGCATCACTACATTCAGAAGGACCAGAAGAGGACAGTACATGTTTTGGGGAGGAAGTGAAGTATTGTGTCTAGTCTTTACAGGACTGGGACCCCTATCTGCAAATGACACTTCATAGCAGGTCACACAAGCATTTATAAACTCACTATTCAATTTAATTTCAAATTACTGAACCTGAATTTATATAATTTATATAATTTCATATATAAAATACATCATATAATAAAATATATGTTATATAATTTCATATATAAAATACATATGTATTATGCATTTATATATACTTATATGTGTATATATAAGTATTATATATTTATGAGTATTTAAATACTTATAAGTATTACATATTTATAAGTATTATATATACTTATATATTATATATTTATATATGTATATTTATATATATACTGTGTGTGTATACACATATATATATAACTAAAGAAAAAAGCCTAAGTGTCCATTACACATTAGATGTCAAATAGGAAAAAAAATAACATAACAGGTGATATAGTTGACTCAAATGAACTTTGTTTGAGAAGGCAATTATTATGGTATATCAAAGCTTCTAGAAAATAAACAATGTTCGACTATAGCATAAACTAGGATATGTGAAACATTCTAAATGTTTTCAACACTGAAAATTTTGAAATGCATTACATAAGGTGCTCAAAAACAAATATAACAAACTGCATCACTAACAAAAAAAAATGTCTTCTTACTTATTTTTCTAAAATGAAATCACTGCTTGGTAATGAGCTGAGATCATCTGACACAGCTTGCGGTGTCTACCCCAGTTAGAGTTGCTGTATGTGCACGAGAGCTTGCCGCCATGGTTATCGGAACCCAACTACAGGCAGTGCGGACCAAGGAAAAGCAGCGGATGTGACCTAGGGCAGATTATCTATACACGTATGCATGTGCACATATATGTATCTATGGATATCAGTCTGTCCGCCCATCACTGTTAGTATCCATGTATGTGTGTATATAGATATCTATACATATATTCATAATGTAATTCTATCAGAAAGCATGGCCTGTATAGTTACAAAGATCTGATTTGCAAGCTTGGCACTATGACGCCTGAGCTGCTAAACCACGGGCATATTACACGAGTTCTCTGCAACATGTGTTTTTATCCATAAAATGAAACCAAAAGTTCTGAGCTCATAAATCTGTTGTGAGAATTACTTTATGACCAAACACACATAAGAATATGCCAGTATATACTAAGTTTCTTCCACTCTTTCTGTACAAAGCCATTCAGAGTTTGCCAGAGAACCTCTATCCAGTAGGAGCACATAGCCCCAGAACACTACTCCACTACAAACTTCACAGAAATGAGCCCTAGGGAATTGCAGGATAGGAGGAATCATTGTGTGTGCACTGGGCAGTATCATTTCAACTTATCAACTTACTTCTAAACAGTTATAGTTGGGTACAAACCCAGACCTGTACCTTTCCTATTAAGTTAGTGATGCATACAATGGTTTCTATTTAGCACATCAGCTATAGCAAGTAAATCATACCGCTCCACTTCGGGATATGCTTGGCGCACTGTAAGATTTCCCCTTTACTGAGCATAATCGACTCTAGTCTGCAGCACAGTAGCTACTAAGTGGGTAGGCTCTGAGGTCTCATAAATGTGGTTAGTATTCGCTGGGGCAGGTTTCCCAACCCCTCTGCGGGTCACTTTCTTAATCCAGAAACTGAGATTATTAAGAGTATCAAACTCAGACTTGTTGAAAAGACTAAATGAAATAAATATTAGGCACTTAGCAGACCACCATATACCTGGAAAGAACTGAGTAGATATTATAAATTGTTATATAGACTTATAATTAGAATATTTAAAAATCACGTCTTCCTATAGTAATAATTACCCAAATAAATGCATTACTTTTAACCTATATGCTTTATAATCATTCTACAAACACAAAGATTTAATCCATTTCTTTTCTTTTAAAGATATACTAATATTGTGTGCAGTGATTCCTCATTATTTTCTGGAAGGATATTATGAAAAATGTAAGAGTAATAAAGCAATAAAATAATAACAGTTATAACAACAATAATAATGATATAATAATCATAACAATAATAATAAAAGACAATAATAATACTTTTCAGGTATTTACAGTTTGTGAGTCCTTAGAAAAGCCTTTTGAAAGAAACTAGCACATACTGTCAGCACCCTACTACTCCCTCACCATGCACATTTTGTGCAATAACAGATGTTTGAGGATCTGAGAATTAAAGATAAAATCATACAGCAAAGTGTGCGGTTAACGCACAAAATAGAATTTCCATCCAGGTTCTATGACTCTTCAACCATTGTTCCTTCTGTGCTGTATTATCTGAAATCTCCACCCTACCCTGCCCAATATATTAGAAAAATGTAAAATAAAATATATTAGCCAGAGAGAGAGAGAATAGTCAACAGTATCAATGGGTGCTGAGTAGTGAAGGTATGCAAGTACAGCAGTATAATGGAACACTTTCTTCCTCACACCTGACATTTCCTTCCTGTTAAAGCCTACTCTAAAAGCCTCCTTTCCTTTGCTACATGTTTCCCGATCCTTGAGAAACTGAGTAGTTCATCTGATTAGTAAGTTTGGAAAGACTAAATAAATCAAGTATGCATGGCCTGAATTCACCCTCTTTCCTCTTTGAGAATGAGCCAGTCCATGTGAGAATATCGTCTCCTTTCTCTCAGTTGTTATCCTGCACACTCTCCCAAAGGAGTTAAGAGGGAGGCAGAAGTTGAAGGGCAAGAGCAAGCCAGGTTAGCTGATTAAGCAAGGTCCCTGAACAAGCACTGGCCTAAGGGTTGAGGTCAAGCACTGAGCTAAGTCAGGAGAGAGTCTTGCCTCTCAGCTTTGTGACAGAAGAGGTAATGGGTTCTAAAGCACACTTGGTATTTTGAAGTTCACAGAGTTCCTGCCTGCTGGTCTCTATTTCTTCTATAAAGTCAGAGAAAAAGGTCATCTCCTGTCACTGAGGTAGAGCAGAATGGAATAGGTTTCACAGGAGTGGCAAACATTTGAAGAAGCCAAGTGGAGAATGTGAGAAAATGTGTTAAAAACACCGAAAAGACCTCCAATTCACCACTGAAAAGTTAAGGCCTTGACAATTGATACACAGAGGAAATTTTTCCCACTCTCCATCTTTTCTTCTCCCCTGAGCTTTACTCCACCCATCATCCTCTTCTGTGCCTCGTATTTCACATCTCTCCCTGCTCAGCAGCTTCTCTTCTAATGATTTGTGTCTTTTCTCACCATTTCCCCTGCAGCAAGCCCCAGTGAGTCTATTGACCACTCTCTTTCTCAGTTTAATTCAAGTCACATCCCAACAATTGCTCCCTTTCTAAATCACTGATATTCAAAACCCACAGACCACAGATGGTTCCCACTGGAAGAGAGTAAAGGGCGTAGTGGTGTGGCTTTGCCTCTACACTGCTTGCCTTGTGTCTCCCATCACACCCCATGCTTCTGCTATACTGCCCTTTGCCACAGTCATCCTGTTCAAGACCATTATTTGAAAAGCTCTACACAAATGTCATCTCTTCTGTAAAGTCATCCTGGACCACCAACATCTGCATTAACCTCTCTGCACCACCCCCATATTCCCAATACTTCAATTCGCTCATACACAGAGCTCTGAATTCCACACTGCTTGTATTAATTTATTCACGTGCCCTTCACTCTCAATACTAAACATGGCTCCTGGCAATGGCAGGAGTTCAATAAATATCTGTTCATTTTTAAGGTCACATTACTTTTTTTAAGGTCACTTTACTTAGATGTCAGCTTTGGATAACACAAATGTATACAGTGGAAGTTAGAGAGAAAATAGTCATATGCAACTTACCACAATTGCATAAAATAGGGCTATTATTGTTAAGATAAGCTGCCAGATGTGGGTAAATAGTAAGAATGCAGTTTTCTGCTGTGCCAGTAACCGGAAGTGAAAACCTAAAAAAGAAATATTGCATTTCAATAAATTAAAATTTACAGATGCAGTAAATACAATAAAATATTTTTTAGGTATCCTGGAGGCCTTTAAGAGTCAACACATAAATTACTCATTATTTTTCTTTCCACCTCCTTTGTTTCTCTTAACCACCTACTGTATCTACTTTAATGGTATAAGAATATTTACTACTTCTAAAGCTTCTTAACAGAGATGGTAAATCTCCCTATCTAGTGTGCTCTAGAACACAGCTTGTAATCATTCAGGTTCATAATCAGGTTCAAGAAATCTTAGAGGCGAAGGAGCCTAAGAATTAATTTACGCACCTTCTTCCTCGATAGCATCCCTGACAAGTAGAATCTAACCTCAGACAGCACTAGCAGGGAGACACTATCTCATGACTTAGAGATGACCCATTTTCTGTCTGGAGAGCTGGAGCTTGAGACGTTCCGTTTTAGAGCAACAGGGAACAAAATCTACAGCCTAATCTCCGTTACTTACATTCCTTCAAATATTTAAACACAGTATTTCTTCTCTAAGGTTTCCCTTCTGTGAATTCCTAACACTTAGAATGGTCAAGGATTCCTTCAACTGCAAGGCCTCCAAATATTTCACAAATCATCTACCTTTTTTAGATGAGCTTTTGTTTTGTGTTTGTCCTTGTTTAACTGTGTCTAATAACTGAAAACAATACTGCAAAAGGTAGTGAACCAGTGGAGAGTGCCTTCTACAACCTGCACTCTATTTTATGAAAGCATTTTTAAAGTGCCTTATTATTTTTACCAGCTACAAAACACTGAGGTTATACTGGGCCTGTCTAACTTATGTCACAATTCTGTCTCTGTACAACTGATTTTTCATAGAACCACTATATGTAATAGCTATACCCTTATCATATTGCCTTATTGGTTTCAGTTCTGCACTACAATAGTATATCAAGACAATTTTAGTCTTGAAATCAGCCACGTACACACACATACACATACACCACACACCATTCCACATCCAAGAGCCATTACTAACTTAGTCCTATTTGATCATTCTCCATACTACTGCATTCTACAAATGAAGCTACTACATGCTAGAGAAAATAAGACCAGCAAAAATCCTAAGTTAGAAACAAAAGTCAGGTAAGAACGTTTATGTCTACAGCACAGAATAACCAATAAAATGCTAATTATATTTTCACAAAAGATAATTTTGATATTGAATGGCATGGTGACCACATATAATTCATTAAATAAGGTGTGGAAAGTCTCATTATTCATCTCTCTGCTCATTAGCTGATGAATAATTAATACTATAATTATGCATCTCTAATTCTTTCACCATCAATAGTGAAGATTAAGAGACTCTTATGCTTGTCATCCCAAATCACTTCAGGGATGAAACTTTGAAGCTTTCTGTTAAATCTATGTGATAAATGGCCTGGTAATTATCACTTTCCAAAAGTGTATGAAGCACATGTCAAATGCCATGAGAAATATTGTGATAGTATTTATATCTTTCTCATCTTAACTAAGGTTCTCCCCCTGGCTGTACCATTTAGAGGCCAACCTTACATTCTAAAAGCAGCTCTACCGAACGTGGTTTGAATTCACAGAGAGTTGAGCTGAGCAAGAAGTAAGGGCAGGGATGCAAGGCATGGTGTTGGAAGCTTGTCTCTTTAGCCTTAATATGCTTGTCTGTGTAAATCTTTCTCCACAAGATGGCTATAAAATTATAAAATGACATGTTGGAAAAACTGGCAGTGACTATGAAAAGTTAAAGAAGTTAGGTGTAAACTAACAGTACTTTGGATTAATTATCTCAATTTCTATTTACAGGACTGAACAGAGAAATAGGAGCAAAAGAAAATATCTGGGTCAGCCCTTTGAAAGTGCTTTTCATTGTAAAACCCACCACCACCACCATGACCATGACCATGACCATCAAACACAAATGCTAATTGCTATCTATCCAGTATTTAAATAAAGATTTACAAATAATGGAATCATTTTGGATGACTGTATTTGCTTTAGGAGAACTTATTACGTAAAACAAATATCTTTGAGCAACCTTTACAAAGCAGTATATCCACACCTATTCACAATGTTTCTCAATTCAATAATTGCTAGCAAACTAATTCACATGTAACTTTATTTACCCACTGGAGGCTTCCTATGGCTAGCACGTTTATGTTACCTAGGTCAATCAATGGAATTTAATCTAGGTCTAATGGAGATCTTCTGTGATGTGGCCAGAGAAGAATCTCTCTATCACAAGTGAGGACACTGAATTTCATTTTGTTAATCAGCAAACAAAGTTACATAGTTTTACTTATTTTTCACAGATCAGACTGAAAACATCCTGATGATACTATGATTCTCACTTACTCGTTTTTCAGTATTTTCCCCTGAGTGGAGCGAAAGGAGTAAAATTATAGCTGCTCTTCTGTGCATTGCAATAACCCACGATACGTGTTATCTGCAGCCCATCAAGACACTGTTATTTATGAACATTAATAATTCTGGAAATATGTACTATTAACCAATTTAGTGACCTTAAAAAGATTTTAGGTTTGATCTAAATGTGCAAAAACCCATAGTAGCATGTTTCACATGTGAATGGATTTCATTGATTTGTACCACAGCAAAGGTAAGGGCACAGAATTCTTTAGACACAAGAGAGATAGATAGTCAACAAGTCTAGAAATATTATGTGCATTTCACAATATTTTAAATATGCCTCAATTCTTTTTACAAGGAACATTTCATTTTTTTTTGTTTGCCCAACAACCTGGAAATAATTCTATAATTGATGTAAACCATTTCTTAAATCTCCAAATCTCTCTTCAGAGGATCTTTTCAAAATGTTAAATCACTAATGTTGATTAATACACATCAATATATTTGATTTTTAATTTAGTTCTCTTATGGTTAAATGCTAGTTGTTAACACAGTTTCCAATACGGTTTCCAGGAAAGAACTGTGGTGGCCGACGGCATGGGTGTGCACGGAACTTTCAGGAGCTCTGTGAGGACCGACAATGTGGTGGGTGCTCACAGGCACTCAGGGAGAGACAAAGGGTGAGACACTGGAACTTTCCCTAAAATGAAAAGTCTCTAATTGAAGACTGGCTCTCCAACCAACCATTACTGGCTCCAAAGAGATTGGGGGTGAAGAACAGAAAAACGAGGAAAAGAGAAATCATATCATCAATGGTTAACTTTCTTTCTGCAACCTAGTGTTAAAAGCACTATGATTTTAATAATCTGAGAAGACTATGGTAAATATCATCTTGGAATTCCATTTCTGGGCTTTGGCAGTTTCCACACCAATTTTAAACACTCCATTTTGCTACATGTGAATGATGAACAAATCAAAATTATGAATATTATTCTGTGTATAGTTTATTATAATACACCGGTATTCTATGCTTTGGTTCAATCTTAATAAACATTCTACTTAAGAATAGAGACTGTGCTTGGTTGAACAGATCTACCATGAAACTAATGTTCTTCATAGAATAAAGGTACCATTACAAACAGCCTTCCCTAGGGCTTGGTCAAGAAATAAGGAACAGAGGCTTATGTCAGAACAAAGCTTGGCCCCTTAAAATCCTACTCCCCTTCGCAGCCTATTCTATCTACACATACAATATCAAGAAAGGCAAAAAACAAACAAACTGTGTTATGTATAATCCAGGTCCCCAAAATGTGACACATGTTTTTGGGCAATATTCCAACACTGCCTTCAGTTATGATCTATTAGATGGTTATTGAAATACTCTTAAAATTCCCATTGCCTGCCTTTCAGCAGCCATGATGCGAAAATTCTAGATGGCTCATTAGCAGCAGTTTTGTGCTGAGAATGGAGTCTCCAAAAGATGAACACGTCCTAAATGACTGCTCTGCTTAACCCATAAGGGGAGCTTTGAATACCTCAAAAGTTGCTTCTAGCTATGTGGCAGTATCCCTTAAAGGTTCTTGACTCACATTACATGCTTCTTTTAAATATCCAAATATCCCAGAAAGGCACGAAAAGAGCAGATATTCATTTACACTAGAGTTACTAAAGTCGTGTTGCAAACCTGAATACACTAGCACTCAACGTGGTTGGACTCTGGGTCTAATTCCTGACCTGCTAGTCTCCCTTATGTGATGCAGGTTCCTACTCTTTCAAAAACAGTAATGTGTCTAAGAAGAAGCATGCGAAAAATACTTTTTTTATTGTTGTTCAAGTACACTTACCTCGATTTTCCCCCCACCACTCTCTCCTGCCCCACCTCCATCTCCCACCCTCGATCCTACCCTCTTTGGCTTTGCACATGGGGCCTTTATACATGTTCCTTGATGGCCCTTCCCCTTCTTTCCCCCGTTATCCCCACCCCCCTCTCCTTTGGTCACTGACAGTTTGTTCTTTATTTCCATGTCTCTGGTTCTATTTTGCTTGCTTGTTTGTTTTGTTAATTAGGTTCCTCTTATAGGTGAAAATACTTTTAAAAATAGACCTCAACTTGCCAGGTGTTCCCTACACAAGTACCAAATTATGCACTGAGTAAAACAATAATTAGAATCAGCTTTAATTATTACTAATTTCCTTTTTACTGTATTGAATATTTTTTAAAAGTAATATTTTAAGTGACTATACTTATATTTTCATGACAGCAAGCATAATAAGTTTTATTATGCATCAAAAATATTTTTGAATCCACAACCAAGGTGATAAAATGCTACTATATATAGAAAAAGAGTGAAATAATTAAGAGCTATACATTCTCAATTTTAGAGAATAAATCTGTTTCCTTTTCCTTTCCCTTGCTTTAATTCCCACTCCTATGTTTTAAATTCACCAATAAAGAGTGAATATCTGAAACATTAGGCAACTCCAATAAAGACAGGACCCCAGGGTCTCCCACACTCTCTAGCTCACTATTTCTCTACTAGTGACCTCACTGTGGGGCCCCAGGTGGCCCCAGGCTTGCCTTTTACCATCCTGGACTTTTTACTAGTAACCCTTGTTTTTCTGAGTTCCCCCATAGTTTTTCTCTCTCTCTTTTTAAAAATATTTTATTTATTTATTTCTAGAGAGGGAAGGGAGGGAGAAAGAGAGAGAGAGAGAGAGAGAAACATCAATCTGCGGTTGCTGAGGGCCGTGGCCTGCAACCAGGCATGTGCCCTGACTGGTAATCGAACCTGTGATGCTTTGGTTTGCAGCCCACACTCAATCCACTGAGCTACGCTAGCCAGGGCAAGTTTTTCTTTTTTAATTTAAATTATTTTATTGTTGTTCAATTACAGATGTCTGTATTTTCTCCCCAGCCCTCTCCCCAACCCCTCCAAACCCACCTCCCTCCCTTTCTTCCACTTCCCCCTTGGTTTTGTCCATGTGTCCTTTATAGTAGTTCCTGAAAACCCTTCTCCCCACTGTCCTCTCATGGATACAAAGTCAATACTCAGAAATCAAAGGCATTTCTGTACACCAACAATAAAACATCAGAAACAGAAATCAGGAAAAAAATCCCATTTGATATAGCAATAAGAAAAATAAAGTACCTTGGAATAAACCTAACCAAGCAGGTAAAAGACCTATACTCAGAAAACTATACAACATTGAAGAAAGAAATTAAGGAAGACAGAAACAAATGGAAACAGGTACCATGCTCATGGATTGGAAGAATTAACATCATCAAAAATGCCCACATTCCCCATAGCTGTTTTTGAGGTGCATCTTGCAATCATAACAAAAGCCACAAGGAGCTAGTCCAGTCACAACAAAGGGGAAATGTCTGTAGGGGCTCGCCACAGGTAGTAATAGCCCAGGTGAGTGTCCCAGGCATTTCTAGGCAATGATATCACTATATACAGGCAGAGACCCACCCAAAACAAAATAGTACAGGACCCTTAGAACTCTGGCTATGGCAGGCATTCACCCTTTAGTTACTAGGTCTTGAGCAGGCTCAAGATCCAGAAGGAGTATATTTGAGACAGATCAGGTACCAGGTCTCAGTACTTAGAACAGTGGCTGGTTACCAACCAGCAAAGAAATATTTCAAGACTGTATCCACTGACAAGGATATACTGCCACTGTGTGCCACCTAATTAGCAGCTCGGATTTTAGATCAACCTCACCCACCAAACATCCCTGTACTGCTCTTTCTGGACACTTTTAATTGGCCTCTCATTTAGAACATAATGTGTAGTTTAACCAGCATTAAAACATCCACATCTTCCTATTCATAGCAGATTATATACTACATAACATATCAACACTTAAAAATTATCTTACTCAGTTTTCTTACTAAACTGACCGTGTTATAGCAATAAAATCCTAGGACTTGAAAAGTTAAAGAAAAGCAAGGCTATGTGATAGAACTAATGGGACTTGATCTCAAATCTAGGTTCTTTCACTCTATAGCTGGTGAGAGTCCAAAAGATAAAAACACAGTAGAACTTCAATTTCCTCTACTGTAAACTTGGAATTATACTTCACAGTTGTAACCCTCTTAACCAGATGAAGTTCGATCATGCATTAGCAAACGAAACCAAACATACTCTAAAAGAAAGTTGGGTATCCAGGCCAAGGGTTCTCACAGCAACACCATTTTCTAGTAGTAATGTTATTTCCTGCCAAATGCTTAGCAGCACTCCACTCTTTGATCTAATCCATTTTGATGGCATTTTCCCTTATTCAGTCCTTCTCAGGTGCAATGTTTCACCGACTTGACTGGACACCTGAATCACCTGGTGGCAGTTTTACAATACAGATGCTGCTGATTCCTTAGATCTGAACTGGGAGTGGAAATTCTGCCTTTCAAACAAGCTGAAAGTCTGTGCCCAGACTAGCAACCTCAGCGTCAAATGGGAACCTGTTATACTTGCAACTTGCGAGCCCCACAGAAGACTTACTGAACCAGAAACTCAGGAGGTACAGCTTGAAATCTGTGGTAATCAGCCCTCTGGGTGGGTCCTAAGCAGGGCAAAGTGTGAGAATCACTGTTCTAGAGCTAGGGTTCTCAACTCTATGTTCCCTTTTGAATCAAACAAGGAGCTTTTTAAATTTGCAATGCCTAGGTCACCCTACAGACAAGTCATATCCTAGTCTATGGATTGGACTGAGGCACGTGTATTTTTTAAAACCCCCCGGGTAATTTTGGGATCCAGCCATGAGAACCACAGCTCTAAAGGAGAAAGCAGCTGATATCTGAGGGGAAGCACCCCATACCTATTTAATAAAGAAGTCATTTGGATTTATTTCATTTGGCCTAAATTTTAATTTTCAATTATTCACATTAGCTCTCTTATAAAATAGCTGACTTTTTTTCATTTGCTCTAAAGTTATTCAAATTAAATTTGGTTACTAAAAACCTAGGTAAGTTATAGTCAGTTTTGAGTATAATGGATCCGTGTTAAATATTTGTGAGGATGAAAATAATGTATGGAGGATCTCAAAACTTTGGCCATGCCACATTTCTAATTATGAACTCTCAATTCGTGTTTGCGGTTTTAACAATGAGGCACTGCCAACTCAACCGCTGGGTTACCTTAAACATGCAGTTGAAATCAACATTATTCTACAAAAGGAAACACCCTATGCTTGGAGTTCAACACAGGAAATTATTAAACTGTCTTTGGCATTCTTAGTATTTCTATGATAGTCACCACCCAGAGCCATCACTTTCATTTTTGCAAGGTCTAGGTAAAAGTCAGACAGTGAATATAAAGCAAGAGCAAGTGGCAAGACTTCATTCTCATAATTACAAGTTCCTTCAAGACATGTTTCCTTCTCCTCAACCTAGAGTGGAAACCATGATGTAAATAGGGGATTACAACATGCTGGCAAATCTTAGTCTCCTTGATCCCTGTATGAATTCTCAGATAATATGCATTTGTAAACATAAAAAGAAGCATCAACTCTCAAACACAACATAAATGACTTGGAGATTACCCAAAGCAATCTCGCCAGCATGACTACTGAATTCCTGCCCCTACATTGTTACCTAATATGGCAAAAGTAAAAATAAAGGAAGTCAGAGAGAAAAAGGCTGAATTGGACTTGACCAGTGTGGCTCAGTGGATTGTGTGCCAGCCTGAGAACCAAAGGGTTGCCAGTTCAATCCCCAGTCAGGGCACATGCCTAGGTTGTGGGCCAGGTCCCCAGTAGGGGGCATGGGCCAGAGGCAACCACATACTGGTGTTTCTCTTCCTCTCCTCCTCCCTTCCCCACTGTCTGAAAATAAATAAAAGAATCTTTTAAAATATTTTTAAATGGTGAATTGGTGAAGATATAGATAATAATTTATCCTAGAGTAGAGATTGATTCATAAAGCAGCAATTAGAGGAATTATATTTTACTATGGTATTCCTTGACTCCCTCAAAAACCATTCTTAATATCATTTAAACTATTTTATAAACAGAAAAAAAATCCTTCAAAAAGCCATAAACTTCTACATTAAGATATATTTTGTTTCAATAATAAGCACATGCTTCTTTAATTTCTTGTAGGAAAAGAAACTATTTCAATTCTTATAAGAAATATACATTTTCTACTTTGAAATTTTAATGATGTGAAATGTATAATTTTAAGAAAGTTCTTTAGCAGTTGTTTTGATACTGGATTTTTATTTAATACATTGACTTAAAGCCTTCTGCAAAAAACATCTAAATGAGTTGTATGACATCTTATAAGTGCCCATTTATAATAAATTTATTAAGTAAAAAATGATCTTCTGTAGATTTGACTGGTGGTAGTTGCAACACAGGCTTTAGTGAGACTACAAACATTCACTTATTTATGTTCTAACCATGGAGATAACTTATGAGTTTTTGCCTCATCAATAAATTAATGTATCGATAAAAATATATAAATAATATTCCAGTTTTGATTGGGTAGACTTTAATTATTATAATTACTGTAAAGCAAACATGGAATCTTCACTAATGTGTGTATGTATGTGTGTTGAGAGAAAGACAGACAGACATGCAAAGCAGCAGAAGAGGATAACATACCATCTCTTTCCTGTGGAAAGTTTGTATATGACATCTGACAGTGTTACTCTCAAGAAAGTGTCCCTACAATAAATAATCCCAAATGATTCTAAACAAATCTAAGTAGTGTTAAAACAAGGTGATTAAGAGCATAATCTTTGAAAATAAAAATTCAGTTCAAACTCCTGGCTCCTCCACTTCACATCTCCGAGTGAACTTGGACAAGCTGTGTCACACTGTGGGCCTTAGATTCCTCTTCTGTAAAACAGAGATGGAGATCAAGAAACATCCACCTTCCAGGTCGTTGTGTGCATTCCATGATAACTAGACTAGAACTGAGGACCTGAACTGTGCTAATTAATACCTGTTGGCCTCCTGCTTCCTGTATTTATCCAAGCTATGATTTCCATAATCAACCCTGGTTCTCCTCCTATGTCTCACTCATGGACACCAAAGCAGAGCATGCAAGACTGTTATCATCTTCCACTGCTGTCCTTTCAGCATCATCTCTCATTTCAGCCCTACCAGTAACCATCAAACCCAAAACACCAAAAATAGTTTGCAAACATGAGGCGGCAGCAGCCTCCAGACCTGGTGTATTTTTTTTACCACTTGTAATCATCTGCCCACATCATCAACCCTCCCATAGATATATACAACCTCCATCCCCAGATTTTTGGGCAATTTGGGGAAATGACAAGCAGGGTGTGCAACCCCTGAGCTGCGGGTACACAAGTATGGAGGGGACCGTTATTAATGGCAGCAGACATATTAGCAGGCACAATAGTGGTTATAATTCATAGCGTTGGACCATATTTGTCATAATCCAAATATGACAAAGTCTAAAGAAGGAAACAATTAAAAGCCAAGCACGACAGTGCCCAAGGGAAGCCACAGTATGAAATGTTCTTATACAGGGTCTGGCACAAATAACGCCCCCTTTTTAATACAAAATCTTGTATTACACAACCATAGGCATACCATTCTGTGACATCACAATGTCACACTCAAGCACACCATATGACATTTTAAGGGAAATGTTCAAGTTAACACTATAAATTATCACACCCTTATTATCACCCTACCAACCACACTCAAAGAGGTGTTGTTTCTGCTGTGCACTGTATATTAAAAAAAGAAAGCAAAGAATGAAAGAATGACTTTTATTTTTACTGAACACATGCACTTCCATATGGACAAATGAGAAGAAAAAAAAAAAAGGCTTCAGTTTAGGATAAACACTGGCAAGCATCATTTGTCCTTTGAGATTTTACTCAGTCATTCCAGCCATCCAAGGACATTATCAGTAATTCTTTTTGGGTTGCATTTTGTATTTGTTCTATTGGCACCAAAGAGTATATAAAAAACTTGCTTAAAGTCTGCCTTCCCTACTACACTGACCTCCATCAAAGAAGAGCCCCTTTCTATTTTATCTTCGGTTACTGAAAATCTTGGGCAGAGCATACAAGGATTACGTACACTAAGTACAAACAGATGAAAGGCAATGACAGAGTCCAACTGACTCCAAAAAGAACTTTGGAGGTGAAAAGGAAGCTCTTGAGGAATTCCTTGCTGAAAGACCTCATTTTTCTCAAGGGGATCAGAGGTGGAATGCCTAGAAAGAGAAAGGCAAAGACAGCTTTGGGCAGTTGAGAGGAGATGGAAGACCTGATTATACACACTACAGGAAACTCAGTAAGCAGCTAACAAGGCAGTGGGAAAAGAATTCACCAGTATTACAGTTCCAGAGAGTGCTCATGATTTGTTGCCTTCTTCATCTGAGTGCATAGAAAAGCCTTTCGTAGCCCATCAACGATTTTCAAAGTCTCTAAATTCATTCCAACAGCTCTACTTTATCCCAGACCTGCTGAGGGTTGAAGTGGAGTTTAGTGGAAAGTGAGGTAAAAAAGCCCTGGCTGGTGTAGCTCAGTGGATTGAGCGCAGGCTGTGAACCAGGCATCGCAGGTTCGATTCCCAGTCAGGGCACATGCCTAGGTTGCAGGCCATGTCCCCCAGCAACCGCACACTGATGTTTCTCTCTCTCTCTCTCTCTCCCTCCCTTCCCTCTCTAAAAATAAATAAATAAAATCTTTAAAAAAAAAAAAGAAAGTGAGGTAAAATAGTGGGAGGGGGAAATTCAGGTAAAAAGCAAACAAGTCTCGAGACTAAAAGGAAAAATAAAACGACAGAGACAAGAAAATCATCAAATATAGAAACTGCTCTGGCTGACGTGGCTCAGTGGATTGAGCGCTGGCATGCGAACCAAAGAGTTGCTGGTTCAATTCTTAGGGCACATCCCTGGGTTGCGGGCCAGGTCCCCAGTAGGGGGTGCTCAAAAGGCAACCACACACTGATGTCTCTCTATCTCTCTTTCTCCCCCCGCTCTAAAAATAATTACATAAAATCTTCTTAAAAAGACAAATAAAGAAACCTCCTCCTCCTGGAAACTGTTTTCAGATCTCCATGCCATACCATTTACTGACCAGACCTCCAGACAAGGGCACAGTGAAGTCTGTTAAGGCCCCTCAGAGAGGCAGTTACACCTTTGTCTCAGAGGCCATCTAGCTCACACAGTATTTAGTGGAGCTATTTCCTTCCCACCCTGTTAATGTGGTCCTAGCCTCCATCAGCTTGAAGACATTCATGGCTTTGTACTGGTGAGCTCCAAGGTATACCTTATGTAGTGCTTTGGGCAAAGTGTGAATTTAAAGGCTAGAGCAAAATCAAATTAAACTTTTATGAACAAGGTCAGTAATGTACAAAAAGACACAATGCTTCCTAGGGCAGAGTCATGGAGCCCAGTGCTTGACAAGACCCTAAAGCAATGCCATTATTTTTTTTTAATGTCAACAAAAGATGGACTATTAGCATCAAAAGAGAAAACTGGGCATCTGAGAGGTGTCACTTAAAAGATTTTATCTGTCAATGTATTCAAGCAAGAGACATGGAAGCTGGAGTTCAGGAGAACTCCATGCACTGTGTTCTGGGTATAGCCACACTCCACCTTGGGTATAACATCTAGTTCGCTCCCTTCTAATCCCTAACACATCAGTCAATCCTTTGACTGATGTATTATATAATACAGTAATATACTATATACTATAATATACAATATTATATAATATACAGTATATTAGTATATATACTATCTAATATTATACTAATATACCATATATTATAATATAGTAATAATCCCACTAGAATTGAATAAATTGTCACATAGAGTAAAGATACACTAATTTAGTGTAAAATTCACTCATACTACTCAGTATAAACATTTTAAATTAACTTTATTGCTGCACACATTGGATTCATCACTTGGTACATCAAATAATCTCGGGGTATAAAGTAAAACTGGGATTTCTAGTCATCAAAGGTAAGAAATTCAAAAACATGATTTCACCAAGTTGCATTTGAATTTCTCTGAGCCTGTTAAAAGCAGCATGTAGCCATCATATTTTAGAAATTTGTTATGCTGATGTTTCTCATGTCCATTTAATACTTATTTAGCATTTCCTTTGTGCCAATTCCTGAGAATGACTCAATAAGTCTTAACTCAATGAATTTCTCACAATTACAGATAAGATCAGCTATCCCCATTTTATATATAGGAAACTGAGAGCCACAGAAGATTCAGTAACTTTGCAAAAGTTAACAAAGGCAGGATTCAAACCCACAGAGCCTAGTTCCAAATAGGAGGCCGGTGACCACTGTTACGGTATTTCTAATGAGAACAACATTGCATTTGGAACTTTTAAAATGTCTTTATGTCCAAAGTCATTATTTTAGATGTCTCTCTTTTAATATTTTACAATAGTGTACAATAGTATAGAATAACCTTTTTTATCTTCACTGTCAATAAAGAAAAGAATCTGCAATTAAATACCTTACCTGTTACCTCTGTTGTCATTGAAAACAATATTGGTGAAAAATGACACAGGTTTAGATGCCCGGAAGCTGACTTGGCAGGGAAGCTCAGTGTTGATCCCACTGAGAGAACCTCTGATATCTTCGCCTTTGAGAAAATGCACACAAAGGGAGTTATAGCCCTCCTCCTCCTCATCCTCTTCCTCCTCATCAGGAAGTATTGGGGGAATCGTGACACTTAAAATTGCATCTCTGTTGAAAATTAAAAAACAACAAGTTTTAGCTCAATGTGCAAGTAACTAGCTTTAAATGTGTTTTTCTCTGTTTTTTTAATCATTAGAAAAATTAAAACAACAAATGTTTATAATAGCATGCCTGATTATTAAATATATTTTCATATCATGTCTTATTTTCTGGTCACAATATAAAATTGATAATATATTTACTTTAATGAAGAACCACATAAGATGATCAAAAGTTCCTTTTACCCTCTAAATATTACAAAACAGGGCCAAAGGGGGATATGATATATATACTATTACCAAAATGACCCCCCCACTAGGTTCATTATGCCCACCGCCAGAGGAAAGATGTCTCTCAATGCCAGAGATTTCTGAAAAGGAAAGGAAGTGTTTATTTAAAGCTATACAGACTTACAGTAGTGACCTAATGTCTTCATTAAAATATTAAAGTCCTTTAGGATACCCACAGAAGCACACAACCCTTCCTTCTCCCTCTGTCCTAATCTGGGGTACCGTATCTCAGGAAAAGAAGCACAAGTCAGTGATTCAGGCTCCCGGCACCATCAGCTGTGTTGCCGCCAGGATCTCCAGTTAATCCAAAGTCATGTGGCACCTTCTCATGGCCCACCAGCAAGAGTCCTTTCACCCCTTTTCTTCCAGGCAAAGTCTCTCCTGCTTCCTAAACCATGTGGCAAAAGGGAGCACCCCAAAGCCACGTGGTCCTCACCCTTGCCAAAGCTGTGGGGTCCCCTCTCTGCCAAAACCACATGGCTCTCTCCTGCCAAAGCCAAGTGGCCTTCTCCTCTCATGGCTGCCGAGTCTAGGTTTAAATCCTGGAGCCAACCTTCCTCTGTACCCCCATTTCCGACTCCTCCTAGAATCAGTTACACCTGCCAAAATTCCTGTATTATTCCAGCTTTACTGAGCTGCCATAGTGAGTCTGGGCAGGCGTGGCCCCATGTCATGGAGCCAATCTTCTCCAAGTTCTCACGCAGGTGCTGTAACCAGGGGGAGCTGCCCTCCCAGTTATATCTTGGGAGGAGGTCACTTCCATCTTCCTTGCTCAAGGCATGGCCACAGCTATTTAACATATCTATGCAACCAGTTAAAGG
>PVIA01013125.1:0-33878 GCA_004024845.1 Tonatia bakeri | reverse complement strand
CATAGGTAGTCGCATTGTGCCTCCTCGCGCAATCAAAACTAAGGACAACAAAACTTGAAAAACAAGAAACAACCAGAACAGAGAGAAATGAACCAAATGGAATTCTGACTACCGTACATCCAGACTGGTAAGGAGCGGCAGAGTCAGAGACCTACGGAGAGGGGTCAAGGGGTCCCGGCAAGAAAGAGTGGTGGCTGGCGGGTGTGCAGGGCGCAGACAGCAGTTGGAGGACCCCAGAAGCGCAGGGGTGGCTGGTGGACCTGGTGGCAGACCCTGGGTGTGGGAGGAAACAAGCAGACCCAGTGCACCCCAGCCACATGTTCGCACGCAAACTAAGCGAAAACAGGCAGTGACAGACCAAGCAACCCAGGGCCCCAGTACCGGGAAACAAAGCCTAAGAGCACCGACTGAAAATACCTGTGGGAGCTGAGGCCGGGAGATTCTCTCAGCCTCACAGGAGGCTCCTTGGGGAAACCCACAGAGTCCGAGAAAGTGCACAGGCCCAACCACCCGGGAGCCAGCACCAAGGGGGCCCAGTTTGCTTGTGAGAGGCAGCAGGGGGGACTGGAGTCCTAGAGAGAGCAGAGCAAGTGCCACTGTTCCCTCTCAGACCCCGCCCCCACATACAACATCACAACCCAGTGACTGGGGTGCCCTGCCCTGGTGAACACCTAAGAAAGGTGAACACCTAAGGCACTGCCGCCCATAAGTAACACCTGCAACCAGACCAAAGGAAAATAAAAAATCAAAAAGATGGCTCAAACAGAATTGAATCCCCAGAACCATTTTTTTTTAAGTGACCAAGAGATAGCCAACCTATCAGATGCACAGTTCAAAGCACTGGTGATCAGGAAGCTCACAGAATTGGTTGACTTTGGTCAGAAATTAGATGAACAAATGCAGGCTACAATAAGAAAAATGAAGGGAAACGCACAGGGAACCAATAGTGATGGGAAGAAAACTGGGACTCAAATCAATGGAATGGACCAGAAGGAAGAAAGGAACAACCAAACAAAAAAGAATGAAGAAACAAGAATTCAAAAAAATGAGGAGAAGCTTAGGGACCTCCAGGACATCTTTAAACGTTCCAACATCCGAATTATAGGGGTACTAGAAGGGGAAGAGGGAGAGCAAGAAATGGAACTCTTATTTGAATACATAATGAAGGAGAACTTCCCCAATCTGGCAAAGGAAATAGACTTCCAGGAAGTCCAGGAAGCTCAGAGAGTCTCAAAGAGGTTGGACCCAAGGAAGAACATGCCAAGGCACATCATAATTACATTAGCCAAGGTAAAAATGAAGGAGGGAATCCTAAAAGCAGCAAGAGATAAGGGGACAGTTACCTACAAAGGAGTTCCCATCAGAATGTCAGCTGATTTCTCAAGAGACCTTGCAGGCAAGAAGGACATGGAAAGAAGTCTTCCAAGTCCTGAAAGGCAAGGACCTACATCCCAGATTGCTCTATCCAGCAAAGCTTTCATTTAGAATGGAAGGGCAGATAAAGTGCTTCTCAGACAAGGCAAAGTTAAAGGAGTTCATCATCACCAAACCCTTATTATATGAAATGTTGAAGGGACTTACCTAGGAAAATGAAGATTAAAAATATGAACAGTAAAAAAAAGACTTCAAACTCACAGTTAGTAACAACCATACCTAAAACAAAAGCAAACTAAACAAACAACTAGAACAGGGACAGAGCCACAGAAATGGAGATCACATGGAGGGTTAGCAACAGGGAAGGGGGAAGAGGAGAGAGGGGAAAAGATATAGAGAATAAGTAGCATAGATGGTAGGTATAAAATAGACAGGGGGAGGGCAAGAATAGTATGGGAAATGTAGAAGCTAAAGAATTTATGATACATGGACATGAACTAAAGTGGGGGAATGTGGGTAGGAGGGGGTGGGCAGGGTGGAGGGGAGTGAAGGGGGGAAATGGGACAACTGTAACAGCATAATCAATTAAAAAAAAGTTTAGCTGTCTGATGCCACAAAGCCAAACTCATGGAACAGGCGCTGGTAAAAAAGGAAATAGGTTTATTCAGTTGCTACATGATCTGAGAGAATGGGTAGACTCAGAGACCATCGCAGAGACCATCTCCTGTTCTTGCTCAAACCTGCAGTTCTTGTAGAGATAGGGAGCAGAGGGCTTCCCCCTGCAACCATTCATTCATTTTCTAGCTTTCTGCATGTGCTTGGACCCTATCCATTTATATTTCTAACTTTTGGCACACTTAGCCATATCCATTCATATCTATTGCTTTCCAGGCAAGCTCACTGTACAAACTTCCCACTGTCACTCTCTTAACCAATGAGGAAGACTCCCTAGGCCTCTGACTGACTGGCTGCAAAACAGTGACAGTACATAGCAGTAAGAAAGTAGGTATCTTTTCAATAGAGGTTATGGGTTGAGTGAGTATTTACATGGGAAAAATTACTATTTAAGATCTCTACCTCATATTATTTGCAAAAATTAATTTAAAGTGGAGCATAGTCATCAACAGAAAAAAAAAATAGCACCAGACATTCTAGAAGACAAGAAACTTTTCCTTAAAATGAGAATGATTTTTAAACATTAAAGTATATTGACAAATTGTGTTATTGATATGAATAACTTGTTAATCAAAAGTCACCATTAAGGTAGTAGAAAGGTAAATCACACTGGGGGGAAGATGTTTCAAAACATGGAGCCACAATGACTTGCCTTGAGAACATATAATGGACACGTAAATTAAAAAGGAAAAGAAAGACAACTCAATATACTGAAAGATTTAAATAGATCCATAATAACATTTTGCGGAGTTGTTGAGAGAATGGAGCAATAGGAACTTTCAAACACCATGGGTAAGAGAACGAATTGGTGCAGTCACTTTGGAAATTAAATTGTGTTAGCCTAGTTGTAGATATACAAAGCCTCTGAGCAAGTAATGCCACAGGTATAGATAACGATATGGACACAGAATTGTGAGGCCACATGAACTGAAATATAAGTTCATGAATATTCATAGTAACATTGTTTTATATTTAATATTGTTTAGGTTGAAGGATGAAGAATCAAACTGATGGGTTTCAAATTCTGGTTTACCACTTACACATTTTATGGTTTTGGGCTAATCCGTTTGAGGGTCAGTTTCCACACATGTAATATAGCAAAGGGTGTTGTGATAATTAAATATGTTTATTTGCATTATAAACATAGCATGCTACCCAACACATTTTAAGTCTGCCATAAATTAAAGGTGTTGTGCTGGAGCATTGGAGGGTAGAGGAAACATGAAGGAGGAAGGGAAGAATAAAAAAAAGAAAAGGAAGTAAAAAAAGGAGCAATAGATGAAAGGAGGGTTGCTGGAGGAAGGAAAGGATGTTTGGGAGCAAGGAAAGGGGGAAAACATGGAGGTGGGAAAGTAAGGGCTAAGGAAAGTTTAGACGGTTAGATGGATTGAATGATGGAGAGTATGGTAGAGTTTACTAGGGACACGGTTATCCATTCCTTTTTGACAACTTCTGATCTGTTGGAGGATTCAGTTTTCAAAGTTAAAAACAGTGTGGAGATAGGCTATAACATTAAGAAGGGCAATTAAACCAGGATTTGGGGGCAGACAGTGCTGGTTCTATCTGTCTTTAGCTATATACTCTGGGACAAAGTCCTCTCCGAACCATTTACTTAAAATAGAGCTGGTGACATCTAATGTTCAGTGCCTGTATAGGAATTAAATAGGATAGTGTATATAAAGCATGTATCTCAAGGCTTGACTTTGAGTATCTCTCATAAAATGATAAATGATGTTCTTCTTATTGTTGCTGACAGACAATAGCTAAGAAATTATTAGAAATGGCGTACCATGTTGTTGGCCTTAAAATTAGTACACATCAAACACCAACATGTGATAGAAAAAATCATCACCTATAAAGGTTGATGAAACATGTGCCTATAAGTATTTGTATGTGAGTGTGTTTGCCTATTCAGGGTAGAATATGGAATAAAAAAGTAGACTATCATGAATAGAGAAGAAGAATGGAGAAAGCGTTCCTTGACTCAATCTGAGTATCAAGAAAGTCATGGAAATCCCCGGTGTTGTTTGGCAGTTGAGCAGAATAAGGAGGACAAAGTGGCACAGCCCATGATTGAGGAGAGTCATCTCTGAGCACCAATCACCACACCCAAGAAAGAACTGTGCTTACTGAAGCCAAGAAAGGCAAGTTAACTGTGTTAGAGCAAGGAGGCTTGGGGCATGAGGCCTTTTCCCCAAAATACCACATCCAGCAACACAGGCCACAGGTTACCCAGGTAACATCATGTAGATATGTGAAAAATGTCCACCTGGTTCTGCAACTTCAATTCCAACACCAAATTCCTTTACAAAATGGAAGTCCTTTAAAGATTATAGCACTTTCACAATTTGGCTAGTTTCCTTTTCCTTTCATATCACCAGCATTAACACAGCTCAGACATAAGGTATATCTTGCTATTTTTCAATGGTATTCTAAATGTGTTCAAGAATAGCCAACTTTTATAACAGCAAGGGGGATACCAAAAACATAAAGGCAAAGATCAACATGTGTATAAACAGGGACTTTACTTCAGGTGTCAATGATGTTAGAGAAACTACTGGATGAATTAGTCAAGTTCACCAGCCTATCTGCCATTCCCCACAGAGTCAATTAATATGACCTCGGAGCTCATTGAGCCTAATAGAAAAGATTCTGGAAATCAGGTTATAAAAAAGACAAAGATAGTTCCATTCTCTAGGGAGCTTTAACAGTTTATTTATAAGCAATGGCAACATTATATTATGTATTAAATAGAGCAGAATGTTGTCAAGTAGGACAATGAGCCTGATAAAGGAACATTTTTCCCATTGTTACAAAGTCCTTCAAAACAAGTGTTGGCTTTACATCTGCTAAAAATCCTTTCACTTTTTGGCTTCAGAAAATATCACTGAAATACTGAAATGTTTTCCCTCCTGAGACAAATACTTCCCCCAGCTGTGGAATGACCTCCTTGTCCCCTAAATCTGGTAAGCTGGTTACCATCTCAGCTTCCTTTGAACATGTTTCCACAAAAGTTAATTATGAAATTATTTGATTCAGTTGAACAGATAATGATAGCTTTTAATGTCAGAACACAAACACAAGAAAAATAAAACCAAAATGGGAATTCATTAGCCTATAAATGATTTTTGTCTGTGGTGTTCTATTATGTTTTTTGGTCCTAGATTGTAATGATGACTCTTCTTGAGATGTTAAGGACTTTTATCTAATGATCTCTAATTGCTAAATTGCTACACTTTTTTAGGAGTTGTACTACATGGGTTTGAAGGTATGTGTCCACACTGTAGGATGTATAAAACACAGTTGAAAGAATTTCTTAGATTTTCTCTGATGGTATCTATCCATGAGTTATTTAGACATCTAAGCTCTAATTTAAATAGAAATCTAAGCATAAAATAGCATTTAGCTCAGAAGAGAAATGTGTGAATGCCCCTTTTACACTGATTTATTTTGGTAAACAGAGATGCTAAAATCAATTTTGAGGCAAAAAGACATATATGATGATATGAAGGTGATGGAAAGTTCTGTCTTTATCTGAACTGTGACCAAGTGCAAAACACACTGAAACACACACATACACATGCAACAAAGACACAAGTTTAAGTCTGTAGAGCTGAATTATCTGAATGGGTACAGGTCATATTCTCTGACCCCTGAATTCTATCCTAAGTGACCTTTAAGTACTGAGAGCATTTGTATTCTGGTCTTGTCATAAATAGAATTGTGTTTTATATTTTATCACTTTTTTTTATAAAGAAGTGAAAAATAGAAAAAGTCAATGGCTAATTGACTGGTCCTATCTCCCTGGGGAAGGATGAATGACACTGAAGTGAAACCAAATTTAATTTTCCTGGAAGTCTTCATGTTCCTTGATATCTCTGCAACCTTTAACACATATGATCATTCTTATTTCTGTTTCAAAGTAAAACTAGCTTTATTGTTTATTGTTATTTTTATTATTTAGCTAATTTGTAATAATTTAAGAAAATTCATATAATACAGAAAAAAATTAAAAAGTAAAAAGCATACAAATTATTTTAATCATCACTGTGTATCTAGTTACCCATTTTCAATATTTAAAGATTATCTTCCCGGATATCTTTCCAGGGCTTACACAATGTCTATATAATTTACACAAATGATACTATGTAAAGTGAAAGGATTTGTCACTGCTCTTTCACTCATCAGTGTGCCAAGTGAAGCTATCTAGTTCAAAATTACAGACATACCTCATATTTTTATTAGGACTACATAGTATTCCTTCGAATGTATGAATCATATTTTAGTTTACCAGTCTTCAACTGATAAACACTTAGTTTGTGTCCAGTTTCTTATTATAGTAAACAGCACTGCTATAAAACTCCCAGAATGCCTTGATTGCCTTCTGCATCACTAATACTGCCCAAGTTCTTGGTCTTTTTTGACCATTATAACCTTTGCCATTTTAAAATTCTCACATCCACCTTCTGAGAGAATACATGCTCTGGAGCCAGACTGCTGAGTTTGAATCCCAGGACTTCAACTTAATGGCTCTGTGTCTTCATGCATAATTTTTTACTTCTTTGTGCTACAGTTTCTGAGCTATAAAATGAAGATAATATGCACATCCTAAAGTGTCAGGTTATCAAATAAACAATTTATAATGCATGACATATATAAGCTCAATGCATTGCAGCTACTATAATTATTGTTATTGCTCCTTCTCCACTACATATCCTGCCATGTTTTTTCAGTGCCTTCAGACCCATCTCTGTCCCTCCCTCTATTTCCAGCTTAGGTCAGGTCCTGCTGGGCTTAGCTTTTGCCTCTCATCTTCTCCAGATGTTCCCTGAGTAAGTGATCCCCAATCACTCCTACAGAGAGGGGAATTACCTTCCCAGTTTCCACTTGCTTTTCCTCCAAGCCTTTCTGCACACAGCCTAAAAATGCCAGCATGGTAATATGTCGACTCTGACCCAAACCATGCACATACACTTCCTTTCAAATTTCCTCACTGACATTCAATTCCTTCCCACAAATTCTGAATTTGGGTCCAAGAAATCTTTCTGACTTTGTTAATCTGCATTGACCAACGTAGCCAAATGGGAATCCATGGCATCATTTTATTCTTATGCATCAAGGGTAGGATTCAGGCCCTCCACCCATGTGCTCTGACACCCAATCTGGCCTTCAAGGACTTGTTTAAATTTGCCTCCTTCATGTTGGTTCCACAATCATTATGCAACTCTCTCTTATATTTTAGCTCCCTTTTCTTTGACCTAGAATATATTCTAGATTACCCCAAAAATACTTTTGTATGAGAATGTGCCATACTTTCTAAAACTTAAATGAATATTTCTATACCTTATAATGCCCAGCATAGGAGCCTCACACATATTCTGAATTTAATCTCAGTAACTGGTATCCCTGATTGAATGTGTTCCCATAAGGCAATTTTTAAGATGCTCTGCAGATTTGCAGGGCTATGAGTATCACTCCTAGGCAGTTTAATGTTCGTTTGTGACCAACAATACCTTTGGGGGATAACTGTATTCTGTCCCTTATCACATGCAACTGCAATTGTGGTTATATCATGGTGAAAATAAAATTTGGTATAATTTCATTGGAAAAAGTAATGTATTTATTTTTTTAAGATTTTATTTATTTACTTTTAGAGAGAGGGGAAGGGAAAGAGAAAGAGAGGGGGAGAAACATCAGTGTGTGAGAGATACTCACATACACCAACTGGGGGCCTGGTCCACAATCCAGGCATGTTCCCTGACTGGGAACTGAACCAGCAACCTTTTGGTTTGCAGGCTGGTGCTCAATCCACTAAGCCACACTAGCCAGGGTGGAAAAAGTGATATATTTATATAATCAAAATATAGGTAGTTTGTAGAAGTCATAGAGTAAAACAACTGTTCTTGTCCCAAAGCTCTTACCTGTTAGCCTGCTTGAAGGCTATCATTCTTACAAATGTATTAGTAAGTTTCTTACAGTGATAATTTGACTCTGAATGTAAAGCTTTCATTCAGCTGTAAGCTTTCTCTATTTCTCCAAATCATCTAGGCAGACCTTACAACCTCTTTCCCATTCACGAGGATTACTGCCACTCCATAAAAATACTCCCCTCCCAGGCATCCCCCTAATTTTAGACATTTGAAAATGGGCCTTGTTAGCCCTTTAATTAGACTTGATTCCCTTCTACTGCTCAGGTCAGTCCCACCACTCCCCAAACACCCAGAAGAGACCTTTAGACACTAGAATGTTGAAGTGAAATTTGGGCAACTGACAAAGGAAAAACCCTTTAAAAGGAACTCATCCATGAAAAAAAAAAGTTACTTGTATTGTATTTAGAAACAAAGAAATATGAATAGATTAGTTTGACCTCCTGAGATATAATTTAGAAGGTCTAGGTAAAAAAACAAAAAGACAGGAACTAAGGGGCAAGTAAAAAACTAAGTCTCACCTGTAAGTGGAACCTAGTTAACATAACAAACAAGTAAGCAAGTTATTATCAGGGACATTGAAATTAAGAACAAACAGACAGTAACCAGAGGGGATGTGGGAAGCGATAATGGGGGCAAAAGGGGAAGAGTTTTCAGGAACATCTGTAAAGGACACATGGGCAAAACCAAAGACGGGTAGGATCAAGGGTGGGAAGTGGGGATAACTGGGGTGGAGGGCAGTAGTGGGGGGAAAATGGAGACAACTGCACTCGAACAATAAAAAATGTGAAAAAAGAATCAAGAGATGCAATAGCAACAATAATAATAAATATGAGAAAAATGGTTTATTAAATAATTTTTTTTCAAAGAGGTAAAAAAAAAAAAGAACTAAGTCTAGATCAGGGTTACTTTAAAGCAACCAGTGATGGGAAATTCTAGTTGAGTCAGGATCTCTGGACCAGGGCTAGAAAAAACACAATAAAACACCCTGTAGCTTGTATGAATACACATACCTCTTCCCACACATACGAATCAGATTCCATGATCAAATTCTGGAAGAACTGCCATCCCAGGCCACAGACACTCTCTGGTTGGTATATAAATTAAAAGGCTGGATTTATAAACTTCTGTTTTCTGAAACTGTATAGGAAGGTGGGCTGTAATCAGAAATCGGTCCAAATTATTCTGCTCTGGTTCTGAAAGAATTCAGCTGGCCAGAAATGCATGAGTTGAACAATCATCAACTGTTTTCCTAACAACTTTACTGAACCAAAGAATTTATTTCTCCAATAAATTTGAGCAAGTCATACTTGAAGAGGTTGAATGAGAGAATCCCTAAGGTTCTCTCAAGCTCTAAAACACTGTTAGTAACATATCAAGTAACTGGACAACATCCATATCCCTTAATGAGTATTCATGCTACTGAATTTATAATCAAATATAACTCAAAGTATGGAACTTTAAGAAAGACTCAGTTCAGATGTGGAGGCCAGCTATCAGATTATTGAAAGTGCATTTGTTAAAGCAACATGGTTTTGCTCAGTGATTTTCAAAGTGTAGTCCACAGATCAGTAGCATCAAAACATTGGGTAGCAAATATACATTCCAGATCCACTAAATCAGAAACTTTGGTGTTGGGCTTCAGGAATATGTATTCTAAAAAGTTCTCCAAGTGATTTTTATGCACACTAAACTTTGCAAAGCGATATTTTGAGATGTAGTAAAAATATCAACTTTTAATTCCAACCTAGATTTGAACACCAGCTCTGCCTCTTAAATAGCCTGAATCCATGATAAGTTCCTTAACCTCTCATAGTTTCTGTTTCTTTACCTACCAAGTAACATAATAATAACTTATCCCACAGGGTCGTGTGGGGATAAAATAACATGTGTTAAACAACTGGCTTATAATCAAGAAAACTTAGCTCCCTTTCACCATTAAAGAACATTTAGAAATGTAAATTGGTGCAACCAATATGGAAAACAGTATGGGACTCTTCAAAAAATTAAAAGTAGAACAACTATATGATCCAGCAATATCACTTCTGCATACACATCCAAAGCAAATGAAATAAATATCTTGAAGAGACATTCATGTTCATTGCAGCATTATTTATATTAGCCAAGACATAGACACAACCTAAGTGTCCAACAAATAAGTGGGTAAAAAAATGTTATGCGCGCGCACACACACACACACACAATAGCATATTATTCAGTCATAAAAAGAATGAAATATTGCCATTTGTGATAACATGGATCAACCTTGAGGGCATTATGCTAAGTGAGATAAATCAGACAACGAGAAATTACCTTATGATATCACCTATGTGTGGAAACTAAAGAACACACAAGAAAAAAAAAAAAAAGAGCTCATAAGTACAGAGAACAAATTGGTAGTTGGCAGAAGTGAAGGATGGGACCAAGAGAAATGGATGAAGGAGGTCAAAAGTTAGAAATTTTCATTTATAAAATAGTTCATGGGGATGTAATGTACAGCACGGAAACTATAGTTAATAATACTGTATTGAATATTTGAAAGCTGCGTAGGGACTAGATCTTAAAAGTTCTCATCACAAGAAAACAAATTGTAACTACGTATGGTGGTAGATGTTAATTAAGCTTATTGTGGTGATCATTTTCCAAATAAATAAATATCTAATCATTGTGTTGTATACCTAAAACTAATATAATCTGTTGATTATACCTCAATAAAAAATGAAACAATTTCATTGAGTAGCAATTTTAAGAATGAATTCATAAATATTCTTCCTGGAATATGGATTTTATCAACTTTAGGCATACAACAGTCAAGAGCTCTTGGAGGATAAAACCACCCCCAAGGAGAATATGCATTCTAGGCATCTTCACCTCTCACAGGGCCCATGGGCATGCCCTTTGAAGGCATCTCTGTGACACTTGTCTCCCATTGAGTAGTTTAGAGATCCTGTTCTAGAGTGGGATATATATTAGTACAGTGCATTTGACAGAAAAGTTGAAAGGGACAACAGGAAACATATGTAAATACTTCTATCTGCTTATTATGCTGGCTGCCAGGTGTTTATCAAGCAGAAAGTAGGTGTGAATGAGTACTTTCAGCAACAGAAGAGTCAACAAAATAGACAGGAAAATGGCACAGGAAGAAGAGAAGAATTTTTTTAATTAAAAAAAATTATAAAGGACTTTTTCATTTCAGAAAAACATAAGTGAGCATGTGCTGAGCATGTGGGTGATTTGGAAGCTTTTTAATTTAGTGGATCATTTAGAAAAAACATTTTTTTTAAGATTTCACTTATTTATGTTTGCATTTATGGGATGGGAGGAAGAAAGAGGGAAAGAAACATCAATATGTGGTTGCTTCTCATGCACCCAACACTGGGGACCTGGCCTGCAACCCAGGCATGTGCCCTGACTGGGAATTGAACCGGTGACCCTTTGGTTCACAGGCTGGCACTCAATCCATTGAGCCACACCAGCCAGAGAGGGAATAATTCTTATAGGAGAATACTTGCCAACAAAGAACAAAAATTCAATCCCAAAGATGAAAGGGGAGAATGAGAGAATTTCCATGATCCATCAACAGACTTCAGTCTTCCTGAAACACAGATATAGAAATAACCATGCTATCCATCAACATCCTAAGGCATGAATAATATTTTAGAATTGATAGAATAAGAATATTATAGTCTAAGACCCTCCTGGAAGATTAGGAGAAACTATGGACTACATCCAAGTCCTCTGTTCAAGCATGTTTTAGACCTCCTACTAAATTTATGTTTATTCTTCCACTCTGATGGAACAGAAAGATGATACATACTTGACGGGACCCAATTAAATGGGAAGGAATAAGCTACAATAGTTACATTTATTGAACATCTACTAAACTGTAGGCAATTTAAATATGTTGTTCAATTTCTCACAAGTGTGCAATGTGAGGGTTGTAATGCTGATTTTACAAAGGAGGACAATTGTATCTCACTTGATGCCAATCTAAGGTAGATCAAAGAAGAGCTTTGGCTATGAGACTGCCCAGTCTGCTGTTACCCAAGCTCCTTACTTGTTCAATAAGTAGCCTGCACAAGCTGCCTTCTGGGAAAAGGCTTTTTTCTCATCCAGGTGAACCCTGGAGACTGGGAGGGTTGTAGATCCTACACCTTGCCTGTTCCCTCATTAGTGAAATAAATAAATTTTGATTCATTCTCACTAGATATTTGTATCAGGTCAGTGTTCTTAAGTTTGTCAAAATTACACTTTAAGATAGACAGAACTGTAATTGGGGAAAATATTGTCGGATTTTATAACCTATTTTAATTTTGCTCCTTCTTCATCTGTGGAAATTAAAAATTAGACATGATGTTAAATTGGTAGAGCCAGAGACCATACAGGTTGCTCCCCCTCAGTTGAGTCTGAGTTCTTTGGGAGAGAGCTCTTATGTAAGCCTAATAAACACATCGTAACGAATAGCTGCATTGAGTGATGGTGAAAAAATAAGCAAGTTTCCTTTCAAGCCTCAGCAAGCAGAAATCAACTGGAAAGATAAATCAGATGGCCTAGCTCTTTTTGTTGTTGTTTAATTTTCCACACTCAGAACACTATGTAAAACTGGTTCAAAAAAAATTTAGAGAGTACATACACATACAGAATGAATGCTGAAATAATATTTATTGCTAGGTTAGATGCTGGCTAGTGTCTCACAGGTAAAAATTATTGAAACCTTTGTGATATTTATTATTTACTTTACTTTATTCTTTTTAAAGATTTTATTTATTGATTTCTAGAGAGAAGGGAAGAAAGGAGAAAGAGAGGGAAAGAAACATCAATGTGTGGTTGCCTCACATGTGCACCCCCATCAGGGACCTGGCCTGCAACCCAGACATGTTCTCTGACTGAGAATTGAACCAGCAACCTTTTGTTCACAGGCCAGCACTCAATCCACTGAGCTCCACCAGCCAGGGCATTTATTATTTATTTTAATGACACCAACGATTTACATCTCTGTCAGACAAAGTTCTGATTAAACAAGTAACTTAAAGTCTGGTTCCTAATTTGTAGCAAACAGTAATTCAAACAGAAGTCAACAAGCTTTTTCTATACTGGGCCAGATAGTAAATATGTGAGATTTTGTGGGCCAAATGGTACCTGTTGCATCTACTTAACTTTATCATTATAGTACAAGGGCAATCACAAACAATTCATATATAAAAAGCAAGGCTGTGTTCCAATAAAACTTTATTTACAAAAACATGCTGCAAGCCAGGTTTGGCTGACAGGCCCTACTTTGTCAACAACTCCTGCCTTAGAGAACAATCCTGGGTGGACCCATTAGATAATGCTCTAGGAGGAGTTTGAAAAGATAAGCAGTGATCCTTTGTATTATCTCCAAAGATACTGGAAACTTATTCAAGTTACTAATTTTCTCGCCTTTCATTTTCTCATTTATTGAATGGGAATAATTTTCAGGAAACTTTGGGGGACTAATTTTCAGGAATAATTGTAAGCATTCAGTCGGCTAATATTGAAAAGACATGTATTCTTCCCAACCTCCTTTGTATTTGTATTCTCAGTCAGAAAAGTGAGAGATGGTTTCACATTGTTTCTCACAAAAGCTATTTGAGGAAATAAGGCTATTTGCTTAACTTGGAGGCAGAGACTAAGTGACTTAAACAGCAAGAGGCTAAGGGAATAAAGAACATCGTGTCTACAACTATTTTTCTTTCTTAGCCCAGTATAAGCCCTCCCTGTAATGTTCAATTTGATGGGGGGCTTTTTTAGTCTAGCTTCCCTCTTCTAAATATAACTACAACTCTAAGAGCAGCTGTGGGGCATCACTGGGGGCCATTTTAGAAGCTGCCTACCACATGGGGATTAAAAACATTTTTGAAGGGAAAAAGAACTATCCTAAAATACAATCAATTAGATATACCTATAGAAATTTAAAGAACAAAATCACTGTAGAACACACTGTACTTGTACTAAAATGATATCCACCTTGTTAATAGTGAATAATTATTCACTGTGGACATTCACTGACTTAAAAATAAAACCCAACTGCTACTGGTCTGCGTGAGGTTAGTTTAGTAATTGAAAACCAGTCTTAAGAAATTTAATATTGCTTGACATCCAGGTGCATGATCACTGGATTTATCTCATGAATGAGGTATAGAGTAAAAAATACTGAAATAAGTATGTTTTGAATAAAAATAATTAGACCACAAGTAAATATGAGGATTTGGGGGGATAAGCTGTTCCTTCACTACAGAATTCAAGGAGCCTTCTGTAGTGAATGATGAGGTAACACCCTTGCAGATGAACCCCTACTAGGGCAAAAGAGCAGGTTAGGCTGTAGGGAGGATGAGACAGCAAGTCAGGGGCTTTTTTCTTGGTTCTACCTCTGATATTTCCCAAGAGAAACTAGAGATCACTTAACCTGTCTAGATTTATATTCTAATATGCAAAAAAGTGCAACTGGAAGGTTCCTTTGAAGTCTGAAGGACATTAATCTGTAAAGTAGTCCATTCTATTTTTAAACAAACTAAATCAGTAATTTTCCCCCATGATTTATACACTTCTATGAAGAATCTACCATCTGCAGCTGCTTAGTGGCCATCCAAGTTCACTAACATATAAAAAGATCACATTCACTTGGACTACTTGAGAAAATGTTCAGATCCCTCATGTTGGGAACATATTCCAATGTTTCCATGTTATAGACATTTTCTACCTTAGTAAGGCTTCTTTAGTGGCCCAAGAGACTATTTGGTAAGGTCTGTACTAACCAACAGAGAAAAGAGAGTGATGGCCATCTTCATAATAACAATATCAATAACACTTTTTTTCTCAAAGAAATATAGTTTTAATAAAATGACAACAGCTTTTTAAAATGCTTAGTTCAGAAATATTTCTATGCTTAATAGTGCTTCACAAAGTTACATTTACAGTTTTTTAGTTCTTTTAGTGGCTAAACTTCAGGAATAAATGTTTGATTTGGTGGAGGTAGCTAGAGATCTTCCTTCTTGTTCCTATTCTTCCCTCACACAGTAAATAAAGCTTGCTTTGAGGAGCATAATAAACTAACATGGAACTGTGTGCTATGATCTTCAAGTTAAATGCTGTCATTTTCATTTGGTTCAAGTGGTTTATGTAGAATAATCCATTGTTTCTATGGTATTGGCTTTAAAAATTACAAAATAGCACACAGTCTAAATGTCTGCCAGCAAAGATTCCTGAATGGTTGGTATGGACACTATTGTATAGGTAAGTATCCATAGATATAGATTTTTTTGAGGTCAGTACAGACTCCTCTGTGCTGTTCAGTCCATGCAGAATAGCCTAGGAATGTATAACAGTAATTATTGTAATAATAATAGCAGTTGCCATCCATTGGTAACTTAGTTTGTAGCCAGTGGTGTGCTCAGTGCTTTCTGTGTATTATCTCATTTACTCCTCATGAAAATTATTTACTTCCTCTGACAGGTACTGGAATTCCCATTTCACAGATAAGAGAAATATTGAAAGATAAATCAGCTTTGCTAGGGTAAGGCAATTAATTGTTGGAGCTAGCATTTAAACCCACCATGACTGACTGCAGCAGGGAGTCCTAGTTTGAGGCTTTGCAATGCCTATCCTAGAATGCAGGCCTACTAGCCAAGTCTGAGGGAACATCCATAATGGATTGATGTACACAAAAAGGTTTAAAGGAAGAGATGGTCTCATGAAGTTTTCTGAAAGTTAAAGAGGCCAGGGTCAGTGTTCTTAGACCACCTGCCACTGTGAACTCTGGTTCACTGTCTTCAAACCAGAGTAACTATTTTGCACAGGAGGCTATAATCCCTAAAGCACTGAGAGCACAAGGTAGCTTTGTTCTAAGTCTATGTAGCCAAACAGATGGAGTGTTTTTTTCATGTGGGATACAGTTGAAGCAAAGCACTGGAGCGATGCTGGAGCTGAGCTCTAGAGAGCTACATCAGAAGAAGAGAGGAGACAGAAGAGGACTTCAGCACATTATCATTCTGCCACTGGTGGGATGTAGTATGGGCTCCCTAGGAACATGGGAAAATGAACCTCTCATTGCTGAGAGTGCCTGTGAAAGCTCTCTGAGGATCCCCAGTACTGTTTGTGTGGAACTTGGAGGAGTTGGAAAGAGCTCAAGAAATGCATGCATAATTATTATCTAGAATCTGGTACTCAGAAGAGTGAGTTCCTTCTAATATTACATTAGAAGGCATCTATTGATGCCTTCTAATATAATATCAGTTTTTCTTTTCGACCACTATATTTTGGTTCTTATTGAATAATACTGACTCGGTTAACCATGTAAATCTTTATATATATGATTAGACATTAAGTCAATCATGGGTGTTGTACACCAATGTAAATGATTATTTGACCCCCAGACCTTTACACTGGCCTCTCTTAAACATATCCAACTGGTTTCAGTTATTTATTCCAATCTATTAAAGACATTTTGATGTCTTCTAAGAAATATTCTTACTAAGCATTTATATTATTTTTGATATAAACAGTGAGAGGCCTCAGCTGAGAGCCAAATTTAGTCTAGCTCAACCAAAATTAGCAAAATCCCCAATAAATCATAGATTGGAGAGTAAGAAAGGTAAATGATTTTTTATCACAAAATTATAATAGATAAAGATTAATATTAGAGACCTGAAGCATCCTTAGGAATTTTTAAGTTGACACTGAGCCATTTACCAGTATATACTGTTCAACTCACTATGCTCATGCCAAAAAACTCACTTGTCCCAGATTTTACTAAATCTCCCATAAATATATCATGTACAACCTTGTCAAATGCCTTTAAAGAAATCAAGATACTTTGTTTTAGAAAGAAGTTCCTCCTGACCAGGAAATAATAAAATTGTTTACAGTGACTCTTGTTTTCAACTGGGTTTCAATGGCCACACGGGTAGAGTTTATATTTCATCAAATATTATCCTCTTTTTTGTGCCAACACTCAGGCAGATGTTATGGAACACACTTATTGTAAGTAGTGTGGATAATGACTTTAAAAATGTGCAGTCTTACAGAGAAGTTAGAAGTTGGGAAAAAATGCATAAAACATTAGATAGGAAAGTGCAGATCCTATGCTTTGAAGTTTAAGATGTTGAAGAGAATTACTTCTAGATGAGTCATCAGAGAAAATTTCCTCTCTGATGTTATAATAAAATTGTAAGTATGAATGAGTGTCTCTGTTAATTTAGGTTCACACACACACACACACACACACACACACACAGGGTCAATTGCAAGTAGCTTATTTGGGAGGTAAAATAAGCCCCAATAGGGAAGCATAGAAGAAGAGAAGTGAGACAGAAAGAGGGTAATCAATCAATAAAGGTTAGATAATTAGAATATTGGCACATTTGGCACCATATCCCAATGGGAAGCCCTGAGAAGCAGTGTTGAGCAAGCACCTTAGACAATTTCCCTCTATAAGGAAACTGTGGTTTTTGTATGCCATTCCTGACATCCATAGGTTAAGGTTGTTCTGGAAGAAGAAAGTATTAATTTTCTGGCACTTTCTGCCTGCCTGTGCAAGGTCAGAACAGGCTTTATGGCCATAGAAAGCCCTCAGGCAAACAGAGGCAAGTGCTAACAGTTGGAAGATGAGCCACTAAGCATAAAATGGCAAGGATTATGAGGTGGATCTCTTTAGTATGTGTGATTGTGTATGTGTGAGTGTGTATATATGCACACAAAAGTAATGATATACAGATGAAAAAGAACTTTCAAGCTGAGAGAAAAACAGTTTAGCAGAAGCAAAGTATACTTGAAAGGATACAAGAGAAATTAGGTGCAAGGAACATGTATGAAGGACATATGGACAAAGCCAAAGGAGGTAGGATCGAGGGTGGGACTTGGGATGGGTGGAGTCCACACCATGAGGTGAAAATGGAGACAATTGTACTTGAACAATAAAAAAAGAAATTAGGTGATAAGGCTGAATTAAAAGAAAATTTGCAGATAGTGAAATTTGTCTAACTGTTCCCCATCTCCCCAGTGAGAATAAGAATAACATCTCTTCATGACAATACTGGCAAAATGTTGGTATTGCTGCTTAAAATCAAGTAATGAGATAGAACTGGTAAGACAGATTACCCATCAATACCCTCCCCATCCTGGTTGGCAAAGTGACAAGAGAAAATGTCCATTTTACTGGATGCCTGACATTTTGCTTCTCTCTTGAACTCATCTGAAATGGTAAGAGTCCTCTGGATAATGAAGGCAGTCTGGTTATACCCACTTAAATATGGATTTCTATTGCCCTCTGCTACTCACCCATTTTTTACTTAAGCCTTGGTATGCCCTAAAATCTAGAGAGTAGACTAAAGTCTAGGTCTGATAAGCTATTTTGTCATTTGATAGCAATTAGAAAGTGTTCTAAGACACTAAATCAGTATTATAAGCCTTTTCTTACTTGGAGAATACTTGTTTTAATTTATTCAAATAAATTCTTCAGTTAAAACTCTATATATTTACTTCCTCCTTTTCAATTTGTATATCTTTTATTTCTTCTTCTTGTCTGATCACTGTAGCTAGAACCTCCAGCACTATGCTGAATAAGATTGGTGAAAGTAGACACACTTGCCTTGTTCCCAATTTTAACAGAAATGCTTTTAGGTTTTGCCCATTAAGTATGATATTGACAGTAGGTTTTTTGTATATGGCCTTTATTATGTTGAGGTATGCTCCTTGTATTCCCACTTGATAGGGTACAGAGAAAACTCCATAGGCTCCACCAAAATACTATTTGACCTAATGAGTGAATTCAGTAAAGCAGTGGGATACAAAGTCAATATTCAGCAGTCAATGGAAGTCTTGTACACCAAAAAATGAACCATCAGAAAGAGAAACTAAGAAAAAATTCTCATCTACTATAGCAGCAAAAAATAAAAAAGAAAGTACCTAGGAATAAATTTAACCAAGGAGGTATAAGACCTGCACACAGAAAATTACAGAACACTGAAGAAAGAAATTGAGGAAGATACAAATAGATAGAAGCACATACACTGTTCTTGGACTGGAAGAATTAACATTAAAATGTTCATGCTACCCAAAGCAATCTATAGATTCAACACAATTCCTACTAAAGTACCAAGGGCACATTCCACAGATCTAGAATAAAGATATAGAATACTTCAAAAATTTATACAAAACCAAAAAAGACCCTGAATATCCTCAGAAATCTTGAGAAAGGAGAACAAAGTTGGAGGGATCACAAACTGATATAAAACTATATACAAGGCCACTATAATCAAAACAGTCCAGTACTGGCATTAGAACAGACACACAGATCAATAGGACAGAATAGAGAACCTGGAAATAAAACTGTGTCTCTGTGGTCAATTAATATTTGACAAAGCAGGCAGTAGCATAGAATGGAGTAAAAATGACCTCTTCGATAAATGGTGTTGGGAGAACCAGACTGGTAAATGCAAAAAAACATATAACATGATCACCAATTTACACCATACAGCAGAATAAACTAAAAAATGGGTAAAGGACTTAAATATATGTCATGATAACATAAAAGTCCTAATGGAAAATGTAAGCAGTAAAATTTCAGATATCCCACCTAGTGATATTTTTGCTGATATATCTCCTAGGGCAAGGAAAATAAAGGAAAAAATAAGCAAATGGGGCTACATCAAATTAAAACGCTTCTGCATGGCTAAAGAAACCAGCATCAAAATGAAAAAGGAACCAACTATATGAGAAAACATATTTGCCAATGATATATTAGACAAGGATTTAATCTCCAAAACATATAAAGAACTTACACAACTCAACACCTGGAAGACAAAATATTCAATTAAAAAATGGGCAAAGGACCTGAATAGACACTTCTCCAAAGAGAACATACACATGGTCCATAGATATATGAAAAAATGCTCAATATAGTAGCCATCAGAGAGATGCAAATTAAAAGCACAATGAGATACCACTTCATGCCTATCAGAATGTCTATCATTTAGTAAATCAACAAACAACCATTGCTGTTGAAGATGTGGAGAAAAGGGAACATTACTGCACTGTTGGTGGGAATGCAGACTAGTGCAGCCACTGTAAAGAACAGTATGGAATTTCCTTAAAAAATTAAAAATAGAACTTTCATTTGACCCAGTGATTCCATTGCTGGGAATATACCCTAAGGACTCCAAAATTCAAAAGAACATATGCACACCTATGTTCATAGCAGTGCTATATACAATAGCCAAATGTTGGAAACTGCCTAAGTACCCATCAGTAGATGAATGTATTAAAAAACTATAGTACATTTACACAATGGGATATTATGCAGGAGAAAGAAAGAGGAAATCCCTACCCTTTACAACAGAATGGATGGAACTGGAAGTTATTATGCCAAGTGAAATAAGCCAGCCAGTGAAAGAACAATACCATACGATCTCACTTATAAGAAGAATCTAATGAACAAAATAAACTAATGAGCAAAATAGAACCAGAGACACGGAAACAGGGAACAGAATGACAGCTGCCAGAGGAAAGAGGGTGGGGGGTCAGGAATGGTGGAAAGAAGGGGAAGGACTTAGTCAAAGAACTAATATGTGTGAATGACCCACGGACATGGACAATGGTGTGGGGATGGACTATGGGAGTGAGGGTGGTAGGTTGTTTGGAGGAGGGCAAAGGGGGAAAAATTAGGACAACTGTAACAGAATAAACAAGAATAAAAAATAAAATTAAAAATAAAAAACTATATATTTATGTGCGTGCTTTCAGAAGATTTTTCAAAATTAGATTGTCTATATATGACAAACAGAATTTATAACCCACTGATGAAACATAGACTCTGAGTGTATTTCTCTTACAGTGTTTCATAGTAAGATTTTGTTTAGAATGATCCATAACACAATATATTGAGTTGGTCAAAAAGTCAGTTTATGTTTTTATGTAAAATAAAATATACACTTTTCATTTTCACCAATAACTTTATTGATTTGGATATTTTCAGTATGTTGGCTATCTCTTGGGTGGTATAACATTGATTGTTCTCAATTATTGTCTCGATTTGATTACGGTCAACTTCAACTGGTTTACCCCTACTGTGGGGCATCGTCCAGTGAGAAATCTCCAGCACAAAACTTTGCAAACCACTTTTGACGTGTTCAATCAGTCACAGTAACTTCTCCATACACTGTATAAATCTTTTTTCTGTGTTTCAGTTGCATTTTTGTTTTTTTTTGAAATAATAAAGCATAATAAGCTGAAAATGCTGTATATTTTCTTGCATCTCCAATATTAAATGACTACACAAAAATTCACCAGTTTTGATGTTTTTTTTTAAATGTATGCTATTATGACAGCTGTCACAATACAATCTCACAAAATTGTTTTGAATAAAGTTAAAGACATCTAAAAGCTACTAGTGCCATCTTATTGGAAAAACCAAACATATTCTTTGGCCAATCCAATATAGCAATTAGGTCATTGTTTGAAAGGATTGGAGTTCAGGATGACAGAGGGCCCTAACAATGCAGTGACTTGAGAAGCTGTCCTGTGGGAACAGGTGGTAATGGGAGCACATCAACTAATAATTATTTTTTAAAAATCCAGCATCTTCTAGAAATAATACTTAAAAAAATCATCCTCAAGACACTAGCACACATAGACTTAAAGCTGATCTTTCCTGGCAGTAAACCACATTTTCTCTCCCTATATACAGCATTCATTCTATCCATAGTTCTTCTGAGACATCTAATCTCTGGCACTGTTATTTCTCACTGGCATCTGCAGCTCAGCTTCAATGGGCAGTAGACTGGTCATCCTCAAAAAATAAATTTAATCATGGTACAGCCACATGTCACCTCGAGGCCTTCAGTGCCCCCCTTGTAGCAAAGTTATTTATTCTATTTTAATGAAAAAAATACTTAAATTAGTTTTTTTAAATGTCAGAATAGAATAAGCAATATATAAAATACAGGTACTTCTTGATTATACTATACTTGTTGAATTTTAAAGATTATACATTATTCTGGGATAATTTTCTTTCTGCTTTCAAAAGTTGCAAGTATATTCACTTTTTGAAATGATTGTGTATTAGTCAAGATAGGCTTGTTCACATACAGTAACAAAACCATCATATCTCGGGCTTATTACAAAAGTTGATCTGTGACTCTATATAAAAAGTTCACTGCTGATCTAGTACATTCTCAGGAGTCACTTTTCCAAGCAGTGATGCAGGATTTCAGAATACTTGCTTACACATTGTAGCAACGCCACCTGAAACAAGTAGCCTTCAGAGTCACTGTGGTGAGATCTGAAAGATACACTAGGGCTATTCCCTGTGTCAGCCTGAAAGTGCCTGTTATACCAGACTTATTGGCTAGAACAAGTCATATGGCCTAGTCTACATTAAAGGAGGCTGGGAAGTGTAGTTTTAGGTGTGCCCAGGAAGGCAAAAACAACATAAGAAATATTTTTCAGCCCTAGCTGATGTGGCTCAGTGGACTGAGCCACACAAGACTGAAGCAAAGGGTCACTGAATCAATTCCCAGTCAGGGCAGATGTTTGGGTTGCAAGCCAGGGTCTTGTGGAAGGCAACCACACATTGATGTTTTTCTCTCTCTCTTTCTCCCTCCCTTCCTCTCTCTCTAAAAATAAATAAATAAAATCTTTAAAAAACAAAGAAATATTTTTCAATGGGAATTTCTGTTACAGATTATGGTGATATATGGTAAATTAATTTCTTGATGTCATGCAATGGCAAAAGAAAAACATGATACCCTATGTGAGGAAATCACTGAATCTGGGAAAATTGATCAGTGCATAAACACTGAAGTGATGCATGAAATGCATTCGATGAAACCCAAACATCATAGCCTGGAATGCATTGTTCTTCAAGCTCTGACCTTGTAAGTATCTCCAGGCTTATCCACAGGCATCCCCTGCTATAATTATACTTCTTAGTGCGTATCATTTCAATTCACAACCACATGCCTTGTGCCAGCTATTTTCCATGCCTTGTACTATCTCCTTTTTAGGTTTCCTATCACACATTACCATTCAATGATGCTGCTAGGTATAATCAGTTCACTCATACCCCTTCATCCCACTTTAAGCTATTATTTATACACACCCTTGATTCCTCAACAGATCTTGAATTTTTTTGAAGAAAGTGGCTAAAATTTTTTTCTCCCATCCTTATAATCCCAGAATCAACTAGATTGCAGGATTTAGTTCTTAGTAAGTACTGAAGGAAATTTTGGTTCGTTGATCAAGAAGATCATCCTTGTTTATATTTCAATTGACTTTTTTGAAAAGCCTTACACTACTAAGTGCACTGTCTTAAGCAAAGTTGAAAAGTCACCAGTCTATCTGCTCTTATCCTAGTTCCTCCCAAAAGCCATCCTGCTCCTTGTGATGCACTCCTAGCAGATAGCTCTGTCCCAACTTGCTCTGCACTGTGGGGTTGGTGCTGATCCTGTGATGTTACAGTGAAAAGACTAACAGGGTCTTTATTTTTTCAAAAATTGTACAGAGCTACAGTGAATTTACTTTGATTATGGCCTGATGGCATGATCCAGCAGCATTTTTTAACTTACTTGCTACACAGTGAGAATGCCAGCAACATGGGGACAGGGACCACATTTGTTTTCTTCCTTAAGTGTTCACCAAGAGTCTCTGTGGATATGTAAGGGAGCAAGGAAAGACTGAAAGTAATGAGGAGAATTCTCTTAAGAAATACTTACAGAACTCAATTCACTTGATTACATTGCATACCGACTCTTTACAAGGCTACCACTTGGATAAGGCAAGATCATTTCCTCTAGACTCAACCATCAGAGTACGTGCTGGCAAAGCAAAGGACAGGAACAGACCAGCACACTGAGTGAAGCTGCGGGACAAATGGTCCTCTAAGAGAGACACAAATACCAAGGTGTGCATGTGCAAGGGAAAAATACATTCCTGACTCATCCTCCCACGTTCTGTAACAGCTACTGGCAAGTTGGTTTTTAAGTGAACCTTGATAACTTAAAAAAATAGTCAAGTAATGAGCAAGACACAATTTATAATTCTTGGCACCATTTGTATTATTGGTTTCCTAGGTCTGGGACAGTATTGAAAAGGGAAGTATCTACAAACAGTGAATAATGTATAATAATAAATTCTATGTTTATTTTTACATCAGATGTTTGGAATGTTGGCACTATTAAAAATTAATTGAATTTTCATTCCCCTTTTAACCTGTGATGTTGTAACACCCTCCCTCCCTCACCAAATGAGCCATATTTCTCATCATGAAAATAAGGAGCTGGGGCCATTATTATGCCAATGTTGTGTTTTTGTTACATCTTTTTAATTAATAGAATCTTTTATTTTTCCTGGCAATTTTTTAAATTTTATGAAAAGCTCAGTAATAATAATAATGAGGTAGCCATTTGAATTGACCAGTTAGTCTAGTTAAAGATTTTTTTTATCTTTGTATTGATTTTACTTCTCAACCAATTATGAAGGATGGAAGATATTATTATACCTATTTTGTGGTAGAGAAAATTAAAACTGGGACCTTGGAGACTTGCCCAACTAGATGAGAATGAGTCCCACACCAAGACTCTGAAGATGTGTATAATCACCAGTAATCATAGTCGTTCAGTTTCTATAACACAGGTTTTCTTATCTTTGGCACTACGGACAATTGGGGCTGGATAATTCTTGGTTGTGGGGCAATCCTGTGCACTGCAGGATGTTTAGCAGCATTACTAGCCTTTACCCCTTGGTGCCAGTAGCAGCTCCTACCCACTTGTCATAACCAAAATATCCCCTGGAGGACAAAATCACCTGTGGTTGAGAACCACTGTCATAAGAGAATCAGGCTTCATGATCAATGAATTCTTCTGTTTGCATAGCTTCCTTTCTACTGGCTTTTGTGCTATAGAGCTCTCAATTTCTTTGAAAGTTTGTAAAAGGCTATGGTGAATTGGCCTTATACTATGACTTGATGGCAGAATCAAGGAGCAGTTTTCAGTGACCAGCTTCACAGTGAGAAGACAAGCTACATAAGGATGGGAACCACATCTGTTTTCTTCAATACAATTTGTTCAGTGAGTCAAAAGCAGACCACTGGTCCCACCATGGGCCAAACATGTTACACACTTTCCACACATTATGTGATTTCATTCTCCAACTATATATTAGGTATTAACAGGCCCATTTATAGTTTAGGCAAAGTTTAGGGAAGTAACTACTATAACAATAATAATACATGGGCCACCCTGCATTTAGGCCCCTGGTCAATCTGATTAGAGAGTAATCTATCTGTAATCTTTTGTGCCAATGTTGTTCAAATTATAGTTTCATAACCTAACTAGGTTATGAAATAAAGTTTGTGTGTGTGGCAAAACTAGCATTTGTCTTTCTAATGATACAGAACAAAATGAAATGAAAAGGGAGAGAAAATGCCAAATAGTGTTGAATGTTAACTGTAATTTTAAAAATTTTAAAATAAAAATATAAACAAAGCAATGCTTTAAAAATATCAAAGTGAATTACATGTATTAAGGTTAAGGTATTGTTTGATAAAACTTTTGTTGCACTATGAATGTATGTTTTAGTAGTTCAAAATGCAAAATACACATTTCCATTTTCCCTGGGGGTCAGAAATATTTGGAAAGCCCTGTCATACTGTAGCAGCCAGAAACAGTGGGTTATTGATAGTTCCAAACAGACTGCTTAGAGCCAGTCACAGGCAGTGTCTGATTTTGACCTGCATCAGAGTCCCTCCCAAGATTCCCAGAACCAATACACCTAGTGACCAGCTTTAGAAAAGATCAGACTGGGATCAAATAAGTGTCACAAGAAGCATACCAAAAGGAAGATCTTGGCAGGTATTAAATCCTGCTGAGGGGAATTTTACTGCATGTGGTCAGCACCTGCACAGCAGCTCACATACCATATTCAGAGGTGAGCCTCATAGTCGGCCAACCTGAGGGTCAACCCCACACATGAAGGTACCAATGGAAATCTAGACAAAATTAGAACAGGAAGGTCCACATGACAGACAGAAGGGACATTCCAAGCACACCCAGCTCAGGAGATCAAAAAGACTGTACCACTAGACCCTACAGTACACAAACTTTATAAGGCCACCCTACCAAGACTGGGAGTCATAGCAGATCTACCTTATATAGAGAAACAAACATAAAGAGGCAGCCAAAATGAGAAGACAGAAAAATAGGCCTTGAATTAAAACAAAAAACAAACAAACAAAAAAAACAGTAGAAATCTCCAGAAAAAGAGCTAAGTTTATCAGATATGGAGTTTGAAGTAATGGTTATAAGGATGCTCACCAGCATGAAGAAGGACAAAGAAATCATTAAGAAAGGACCAGTTAGGAATAAAAAATACAATATCTTAAATTAAGAATACACTTGAAGGAATAAACAGTAGGGTAAATAAGGGGATTGAATGAGCAGATGAAAGACAAGGTAGGAAAAAAATCACAGCAGCAAAAAGAAAAAAGAATTTGTATAAAATGAAGATAGTTTATGAAATCTTCGGGAAATGTGAAGCATAACAACATTCACATCACAGGGGACCAGAAGGAAAAAAGAGAGAGCAAGGAATTGAGAACTTATTTGAAGAAAATAATGACTGAAAATGTTTTTTAACCTGGTGAAGAAAGAAGACACACAAGTCCAGGGAGCACAAAGAGTCCCCCCAAAAATGGACCCAAACAGGCCCACACTAAGATATATCATAAGCCAGGCAGTGAAAGACAAATACCATATAATCTCACCTTTAACAGGAACCTAAACAACAAAACAAAAAAAACAAGCAAAATATAACCAAAGACACTGAAATAGAGAACAGACCGACAGAGTTCAGAGGGGAGAGGAGAGGGAATTTCAGGGAAATTTCAAGGGAAAAGGGGAAGGGTAAACAGGAACAAGTATAAATGACACATGGATAAAAACTAGGGGTGGGTGGAAATGAGAAGGAGGAGGGGAGGGCTGGGTAGGTGGGTTGGGATGTGGGTAAAAGATAGAAAATTATACTGCAACAACAATTAAAATAAAATTTTAAAAAATTAACTAAAAAAAAATAGCAAAGGTTAATGGCAACAAATGAATCTTAAGAGCACAAGAGAAAGATATTACCTACAAGGAGCTCCCATAAGACTGTCAGCTGATTTGTCAACAGAAAAATTTCAGGCCAGAAGAAATTGGCATGACTTATTTAAAGTGACAAAGAGCAAGGATCTACAGTCAGGACTACCTTATCCAGCAAGGCTATCATTTAAAATTGCATAAATAAAGACTTTCCCAAACAAGAAAAAGCTAAAGGGGGTTGTTATCACTGAACCAATATTATAAGAAATGCTAAAGGACAGCTTTAAGAAAAAGAAGAGGAAGAATATAGAGGAGAAAAGGAGGAGGAGAAAGAAAAGGAAAAAAGAGTAGGAGGAGGAAAAAGGGAAGAATAAGGAGGGGAAGAGGAAGAAGGAGAAGAAGGGAGAAGGAGGAGAAGGAGAATTCAATGAAGACAACAGAGAAGTGTAGTTAAAAAACCAAAATGGCAATAAATACATACCTATCAATAATAACCTTATTTATTTTTAAACATTTATTTAGTTTTAGACAGAGGGGAAGGGAAGGATAAAGAAGGGAGAAAAACATCAATGTGTCATTGCCTTTTACATGCCCTCTACCAGGGGCCTGGCCCACAACCCAGGCATGTGCCCTAACTGGGAATCGAACCAGCAACCCTTTGGTTTGCAGGCCCACATTCAATCCACTGAGTTACACCAGTCAGGGCTCAATAATAACTGTAAATGTGAATGGCTTAAATGTTCCAATCAAAAGACACAGGGTAACTGAGTGGGTAAGAAAATAAGACCCATACATATGCTGTTTACAAGAACCCCACCTCAGAATGACAAATACACACAGACTAAAACTAAAGGAATGGAAAGAGATATTTCAAACACATGGAAATAAAAAAAAATAGCTGGGGTAGCAATAATTATATCTGACAAGACAGACTTTAAAACAAAGGCCATACTAAGAGAAAAGGACACTACATAATGATAAAGGGACTAATTCAACAAAAGGATATAACCATTATAAACATTTAAACACCCAACATAGGAGCACCTACGTATGTGAAACAAATCTTGGTGGACAAAAAGGAAGAGACTGACAGTAATATAGTCACAGTAGGTGATTTTAACACCCCATTGATATCAATGGATAGATCTTCCAGACAGAGAATAAATAAGGAACTGGCAGCCTTAAATGACATATTAGATCAGATGGATTTAATTGATATATTTAGGGCATGTCAACCTCAAGTAGCAAAATATACACTCTCTTGAAATAGACATGAAACATATTCTGTGATACCCACATGTTAAGACACAAATTAAGACTCAATAAATTTAAGAAGATTGAAATCATGTCAGACAACCTCTCTGACCATAATTATTTGAAACTAGAAATGAAACACAAGAAGAAAATGAAAAACACACAAAGGCATGGAGGCTATATAATTACTAAATAATAAATGGATTAACAATGGGTTCAAAGAAGAAATCAAGATACCTTGAAACAATTAAAAGATATAAAGAAAGTGAGACCACAACAACTCAAAATCCATAGGACACAGCAAAAGTGGAACTAAGAGGAAAACTCGTAGCATTAGAGAGCTTTCTCAAAAGCAAGGAAAATATCAAATCATCTAAATTTACACTTAACACAACTAGAGCAAGAACAACAACAAAGCCCGAAGTGAGGAAAAGGAAGGAAATAATAAAGATTAGAGCAGGAATAAATGAAATAGAATCTAAAAATACAATACAAAAGATCAATGAAACCAGGAGCTGATTCTTTGAAAAGATAAACGAGATTCACAAACATTTAACCAGGCTCTTCAAGAAGAAAAGAGAGAAAACCCAAATAAATAAAATCAGAAATGAAAGAGGAGGAGAAGTAACAACTGACAAAAAGAAATACAGAGGATTGTAAGAAAATATTATGACTAACTATGTGCCAACAAATTGAATAATCAGGATAAGATGCATAAATTCCTAGGAAGAATCTTCCAAAGCTAAATCAGAAAAAAAAAAATCTTAATGGACAGATTACAACTAGTGAAATTGAAGCAATAATCAAAACACTCCCAGCAAACAAAAGTCATTGACCAGTAGGCCTCACAGACATTTTATTGAACATTCAAAAAAGAACTAGCAGTTTTCCTTCTTAAACTATTCCAAAAATTCAAGAGGAGGGAAGACTGTGAAGGTCATTTTATGAAGCCAGTATTGCCTAATTCCAAAACAGATAAAACACAACAAAGAAAGAAAATGATAGGCAAATAAATACCCATGATGAACATAGATACTAAATGCTTCCATAAAATATTAGCAAACCTAATCTGGCAATACATTAAAAAGATCATACACTGTGATCAAGTGGGATTTATTCCAGGGATGCAAGGTTGGTATAATAGCCACAAATCAATATACATGATATATCACATAAAAAGGATACAAAGCACATGATCATATCAAGAAATGCAAAAAAAAATAAGCATTTGATAAAATCCAGAACCCATTAATGATTTAAAAAAAACTCAGCAAAGTGGGAATAGAGGGAACATACCTCAATGTAATAAAGTCTACATATGACAAACTCACAGCCAACAGCATACTCAATGGGCAAAAATCTACAAGTGTTTCCATTAAGATCAGGAACAAGGCAGGGATATTCACTTTCACTACTCTTATTCATCATGGTACTGGAAGTCCTAGGCACAGCAATCAGATAAGAAGAAGAAAGAAGACATCCCAACTGAAAAGAAATTAGTAAAATTGTCATTATTTGCAGATTACACAGTACTGTATAAGAGAACCCTAAGTATTCCACCAAAACATTGCTGGAACTGGTAAATGAATAAAATAAAGTGGAAGGATACAAAGTAAATATTCAGAAATCAGTTACATTTTTATGCACCAATAATGAACTATCATATAAGAAAACCATTCAAACCATTCACATTTGTTTCAAAAATAATAAAATCTAGGAAAAAAATTAACCAAGAATGTTAAAGACCTGTACTCACAAAATTATAAGACACTGAAGAAAGAAACTGAGGAAGATACAAGTAAGTGGTAGTACATACTGTGTTCCTGGACTGGAAAAGTAACACCATTAAAATGTCTATACTACCAAAAGCAATCTATAGATTCAGTTTAATACATATTAAGATACCAATGATTTATTGCACAGAACTAGAGCTAACATTCCAAAAATTTATGTGGAACCAAAAAGACCCTGAATAGCAACAGAAATCTTCAGAAAGAAGAACAAAGTTGGAAGACTCATGCTATCTGATGTAAAACTATATTACAAGGTGATAGTAATAAAAACAGTGTGTTAGTGGCATACAAACTGACATATGGATAAATAGAACAGAATGAAGAGCACAAAAAACCCATGCCTTTATAGTCAGTTAATATGTGACAACAGAACTAAAAACATACAATGGGGTAAAGATAGTCTATTCAGACAACTTCTGTACCCATCTCTCATCTCCCTAGCTACCCTGCTGTGGATATGTAAAATAACTGTTTTTGCATATCAGGTATGAAGCTGGCCAGCAGTTGATATGCAAAATAACTACTCTCAATGGACCTGCTCCATGTGTACCATCCCCTAGTCCAGACTTGTGGAGGTGAGGATATCCTATATTTTTATACTTCTTGGACACCCCAATTCTGGATCCCATTGGAAATCCTTTATTTGGAGCGGGCCCTGGATGCACCCCATTACAGTGAAATCTTGAACATTTCTTGTAGTAATACACTTTTTGATATATCTCCTCAGGCAAAGGAAACAAAATAAAAAGATAAATAAATAGGACTATATCAAACTAAAACATTTTGCACAGTAGAGGCAACCATTAACAAAATAAAAAATACAACCTATTTGCTATTGATACATCTGATAAGGGCTTAATACCTAAAATTTATAAAGAACTTATTAAACTCCACACCAAAATAACAAACAATTAAATTTAAAAAATGGCTAAAAGACCTGAATAGTCTCTTCTCTAAAGGAGACATAGAAATAACCACTAAGCATATGAAAAGGTGTTCAATATGACTAATCATCAGTGCAATTCAAATCACAATGAGATATTGCCTCAAACCTACCAGATGGCTATCATTAATAAATCAACAAACAACAATGTTGGTGAATATGTGAAATAAATGGAACCCTTGGGCACTGTTGGTGGGAATGCAGATTGGGGTAGTCACCATGGAAAGCAGTATGGAGTTATCTCAAATTATTAAAAATGGAACTACCTTATGACTCAGCAATTCTATTTCTAGGAATGTATCTGAAGAAATCTGAAACACTAATTCAAAAGAATATACATACCTCTATGTTCATTGCAATGTTATTTATAATAGCTAAGATTTGGAAGCAGCCCAAGAGTCCATCAGTAGATGAGTAGGTAAAAAAGTGATGGTATGTTTATACAATGGAATACTACTCAGCCATAAAAAATGGTGGGAATTTTACCCTTTGTGACAGTATGGATAAGCCTGGAAAGCATTATGCTATGTGAACTAAGTCAGTCAGAGAATGACAGGTACCACATATAGCATTTCACTCATATGTGAAATCTGATAAACAAAATGAACTAATAGGTAAAATAAAGACAAACTCATAGATAGAGAGAAGGCTGACAGTTTTGGGTGGGGGGATGCTGAGTTGGTGGGGTGGAGAGATTGATCAAAAAGAAAAAAAGAAAGTACTCATGGACATGGACAATAGTGTGGTGATCGCCAAAAGAGAGGGGGGTGGGAGGCAGTGGAGGAGGGTGGGGGGGCCTAAATGGTAATGGATGGAGACTTGACTTGGGTGGTGAACATACAATACAGTGTACAGATGATGTGTTGTAAAACTGTGCACCTGAAACCTGTATAATATTTTTTAACCAGTGTCACCCTGATAAAGTCAATAAAAAGTAAACATAAAAACACCACTATACTATTATTTGTTTTCTAATGGCTAGAAAATATTATGTTTGATTTCTTAAATTAAGTCATTTTCTGAAATTGGAAATTTGTTCTCCCACTTGTTCCATCTATTTATTGCTTTGTCCATCTGTCATGTCTGTGCTGCTATTGAATCTGAGCAAAGTTGAGGAAGAGGATGCCGTGGATACTTACCAGGTCCAGGAACTAGAAATAGTCGTGTTGCACTCACATTCATTTCGAGTTTCCACTGAGGGTTCCTAAATTTCCAACATTCTGAACTTTCACTGATATGATTTTTTAATTTTGTTTTATTTATTGATTTTTTGAGAAAGAGAAGAAAGGAAAGGAGGGGGGAGAGAGAGAGAGAGAGAGAGAGAGAGAGAGAGAGAGAGAGAGAGAGAGAGAGAAACATCACTTTGATGTTCTCTCATTCATTCATTCATTGGTTGATTCTTTTACGTGTCCTTACTGGAGATTGAACTGCAACCTTGGCCTATTGGGACAAGGCTCTTACCAAATGAGCTATGTATCCAGGGCATATGATATGTTTTGAAAGGAGCATTTTCTTTCTATTCCAAGTTCCAATCTTATTACTTATAGAAAACAATGATCATTGGTCTATCACCAGAATTTAACAAGGAGTCAAATGATATAGGAGAAGCATGGTTTGTAGAGTCCCAACTCCAGCAAAACAGAGTGTGGAAAGACAGGTTTTTAGCTGAATGACAATAACTCAATAACCAACTTAATAACCAGCATAATTTCTTATACATTTTTCCAGAATACATAGATATTTTATTTTATTTTTTAAAATATGTTCTTTAACATTATATTCATTTTATCTATTTCTATTATTTTGGAAATCTTTCTATATCAACATACCCAAATCTACTTCATTTCTTTTACTATTGCATATTATTCCACTATACAAACAGTCTATAAAATATTTAGCAGCAGCTACTGCTGCTTCTTTCTTTTCTCCTTCATCTCCTTTTTCTTATTCTTTCTCCTTCCCTTCTCCCTTCTTCTCATCTGTTTTTACTCTCATCATTATTATGTTTTTGTTTATGTGGAAGTATAGCTAAAAACAATTTAGGGCAGTTTGGTGGGAATAAGGACATCTGTTTTAATTTTCATAGATGTTGCTAAGTTACCCTTCAAGATCACAGCAATTCATTTTACACTTAATATTAGAACACATATTTTTGTCATAGACTCAAAAACACTGTATAATCAAAACCTTCAAAAATTCTTTTTTGCCATTTTTAAGGTAGGAAATCATATCTCACTGTTAATTTACTTTGCATTTTTCAATTATGTATAAGATTAAATATCATTTCATTTATTGTAAAATATTTATATTTCTTTTCCATTTTAAGTCCTTGCTTCATCTTTTCTATTCATTTGATATTTTTTGTATTGATTAATAAATCCTTCTTACATATTGAAGGCATTAGCTCCCTGTAACATACATGACAAATATTTCCACTTATATTTCTTTTTGATTCTTTAGATATTAAAATCTTAATTAGAAAATTACATAACTTTCCCAGTATACATTATAAGTTTCCAATATTCATTTTAGAACTTTGTTTTTTTTACTTTATTGATTATGCTGTTAAAGTTGTCTCATTTCCCCCCTTCATTCCCCTCCACCCTGCACACCCTCTCCCACCCACATTCCCCTCCTTTAGTTCATGTCTATGTGTCATAGGTTCTTTAGCTTCTACATTTCCCATACTATTCTTGCCCTCCCCCTGTCTATTTTATACCTACCATCTATGCTACTTATTCTCTGTACCTTTTCCCCCTCTCTCCTCCTCCCACTCCACTATTGATAACCCTGAATGTGATCTCCATTTCTGTGATTCTGTTCC
>PVIA01013124.1:0-33877 GCA_004024845.1 Tonatia bakeri | reverse complement strand
ACACCAGGCCCACCTGTGGTGCCATAAAGTACATGGACTAGGAAGCAATCCCCATCTCAAGAGGCCTTTATTCTTCCAGGAATCCAGTGGTCTCACACAGCGCTGTGAAAGCTCTGGGAAGCTGGAGGCAGAATGAGCATTCACTATCAAGCCTGGGTGACAGACCTAGGTAGGCCTAGGAGGGATGGAAAATCACCAGGCGGGAAAACTGCACCATGGGAAACTGTAGCCTGGGAAAATGCCTGCCTGGGAAAATGCCTGCCTGGGAAAATGCCTGCCTGGGAAACTGCCTGCTGACCCTACCCAGGACAAACAGATGCCCGGCCAAGATTGGGGTCTGGGGTCAGCCTCTCCAGCATAATAGGATGAAGCTTTAATTTGAGCCTGATGAGATGTATCAAAAACAATGGTCAGCAGAAATGGCACCCAGCAACCAGCTCTAGTCAATCACACTGACACCCCAACCAGTTACCCTTCGCAGGTTTTGAGCTTAAAAATCCTGCTCTAAGAGCATCCAAGCGAGTCTTAACCTCCCTTGGTTGGCTCCACTTTCTCCACTTTCCAAGTCCCAACCTCCCTAGGTTGGCTGCACTTTCCCTCTTATCCCCTGCTAATAAACCCTGCTCCTTAGCTCACCGTGTCCATCTGGTTTCTTGAGCAACTCTGGCCTAACACTGGAATCAGAGAGAAAACATGTGGCTTCTCACCCCCACCCACACCTTGCTCAACACTCTGGTCCCCTGTGGTCTTTCAGACCAAAGGCCATAACTCCCTCTGGGTTGGGTAGGTGGCTGACTGGCAGGTATGTCTTGGAAGCAGGTCCTTGGAGGCAAGGACAGAGAAGAGCACACCTACCAGGGACCAGAGGCCTGGCTAGGCCAGGCAGAAATACCATTGCACCAGAGCCCCCCACCCCCGCCATGAGCACACTTGTTTAAATGAAAAATAAATAGGTGAATAGAGGTCTCAGCCCTTCCTTACAAAAAAAACAAAAAACAAAAACACTCCAACCAACCAACTGAACAAACAAACAAACAAACAAACCCCCCACCAGGTCTTGTAGTGCTGAATCAGCCCTAGGAAAATGGCCTGGGAAGAAAATGCTAAGAGGATTTTCAGAGACTATTATCAACTGGGAACTAACATTCCTCAAGTCAGGAGGCACCTACTCCACACCTGACAGCAGCTGACCCCAGATATGTCAGCGGACTTTTGGCATCTGCTCCTGTTGTAAAAGGCAACTCAAGGAAACCCTGTTCCATGCAGTGTGGGAACTCTACTCTCCTTTGGTTGTCTGTCCAGAGATCACTTTTTCCCAAAGGGCCGAGTTTACCAACAGAGAAGCACCCTGGGGTCATCCTGACATGTGTTTGTCATGGACACCTTACGGGATGAGGCCACGGGGTTCCAGGACAGGAAATCAGGCCTTCCCTCTCCTGCGCTCAGGCCAGAGTATAAGCAGGAGGTGACTTAACTGGAGCTCTCTTAAGAGGGAATGGGATAGAGAGTTATTGGGGCAAATTCAAGTGCAAAATCAGCAAGCCCTAAAACGGGGTGTCAGGGATTGCTACAGAGGGGCAGGGCACACACAGGTCTGAAAGGATTATAGTCTGTAACTGGCAGGTAATTACCTGGCCTTCTCCTGGAAGTTTAAAAACACACCTTCCCTCTCTGTCCCCACCCTCTGCCAAAGCCTCCCCTCAGATACTTACTGGCTGTGTACGCTGGTGCATCTTCAATTAACAACAGCTCTTTGGGGACAAAAGTGTGTGCACATGTATATGTCCACACACTGATTATAAATCTTATGCATCTAAAAGGTGCATAACATACAAGTGACAACTAATAATAACATATGATTTCACCTATAAGTGGAACCTAATCAACAAAACAAACAAGCAAGCAAAATATAACCAGAGACATTAAAATTAAGAACAAACTTACAGTGACCAGAGGGATAATAAGGAGAAAAGAGAGAAGGGTTTTCAAGGAATATGTATAAAGGACACATGGACAAAGCCAAAGGGGGGTAGGATTGAGGGTGGGAGATAGGATGGCTGGGGTGGGGGGAGTTGTGGGAGAAAAAAATGGAGACAACGTATTTGAACAATAATACAACAATAAAAATTAATAATAATATAATAACATAGTAGTGACAACTAATAATAACATTTACCATGCCCAATACTGTAAATGTCATATAACTAAGTGCTTCCTGTGGGTTTTTGTCAAGGCCTCTAATTGATGGAGTAACCATTGAGGATCACGGCCCCACGGGGAGGGCACTCGGACAGAGGAGCAGACAGGAAGGAACTTCAGGGATCGACTGGCCCAGTATCATTCTGGACGCAAATCGGTATTCCAAAGTGGCTCCTCCCTCAGGAGCACTGCTCCTGCACACATCCGTGTGTAACACACACACACACACACACACACACAACTGCATACATACATATCTGCCATTCAGAGCAGCTTCACTTTTCTATTCTTAAAGCAGCAAATTCCCCACATGATGTTAAACATGACCCAGCATTTTCACTCCCAGGTCCGTCCTTGAGAGAAATAAAAACATATGTCCACACTAACACTTGTAGATGAATGAATGTTCACAGCGACATTATTCATAACAGCTGAAAGGCGGCCACAACTCAAATTTCCACCAAATGGAAATTTCTAACACCTATGCATTCCTGCCGTGAAAACTCCACTGAGTGGACAAACCAAATGTGGCATATTCGTACCGTGGAATCGTGCTGGGGAATGAAACCGAATGGAGTACTGACACGTGCCACATGCGGATCAGCCTCGAAAACACTGTGCTAAGTAAAAGAAGTCAGACACAAAAGGTCACATTTGTACGATTCCATTTATATAAAGTGTGCAGAACAGGCAAAGTTACAGAGACAGAAAGTCGATTGGTTAGTGGTTCCCTAGGGCTGGGAAAGTTAGAGTATGTGGTTTCTTTTTGGGGAGATGAAAATATTCAAAAACAGATTGCAATAATTAATTACACAACTCTGTAAACATACCAAAAATCACTGAATTATAACTTTAACGTGGTGAATTGTATGGTACCTGTACTATATGTCAATAAAGCTTTTTTTTTTTTTCCCCAAAATTCTGAGCCATGACCAAGTTGTATATAATTTCTGTTCTATGAATGTACTCACAACACTGCTAATGGTTTGGAGAGGAGCTTTACAGACTGTCTTGGCCTCATTTTGTGACTGAATTCCCATAGCTACCAAGTGAGGTTGGCAGAGCAGAAAAGATTATGCTTATTTACAGAAAACTGGGTCCAATCTGTTAGGGGGCTTGCTTAGGGTCACACACCCAGCTTGGCAGGAGAAAGTAGGATAGGAAATTCTGCTTTCTGGTGCTTCAAGTTCTCTCCTTCTCACACTGACACAGTTCAACCGAATGCAAACTGAAGAGAAGCTGACGCCCCACAGCAAGGCCAGGAGTGGGGCCCCAGCTGAAAGGCCCCCACATGGAGGTGATGACCGGCAGGGCTGAGGTGCTGCCTCATAGGATGAGGCCTGAGCAGTAGGTGAGATCAGGCTCCACAAATCCAATGTTAGGGATGCCTTGTCTGTCTATGTATCCACTCAGGAAGCACCCACTGGGCATCTGTGGAAAGCAGGGCTCAGCTGGCTATGAGGGCTCAGTGAAGAAAGACTCCCTGTCATTGTGGAGTTTTCACGGCAGGAATGCATAGGTGTTAGATGTGAACGAGTAGATATAATTGTGGAAAGGGCTCCATGGGAGAAATAAAAAAAAACAATGCTGATAGAGTATATAACGGGACCTGGTCTGCTATGGATTAAAGACAAGTTGAGAAAGGAAAATCTAATCTTTTGCCAGTTTCTAGCTTACCAGTACCAAGTATGTCTTTGCCTTGCAAAGTCAAATCAGAGAATCCATTTCCGGTTTTTTCAGTTGGGATGATATTTACTCTTCTACCCCCATGTTTTCAGAGAAGAAGAAACTTCTGCACACACTTCCACCATCTCAAGAAGTCATGCAGAGAGAGGTTTATCTGATTATTGAATGTGGTGAGGAAGCTGCCCCCCTGGGCTTGTGTCCTAGGGGCAGGTCTGTGCACTGTACAGAGTCACGGGCTCATTGCTCAGCTGGCCCCTGGATCAGGTACCCTGGGCTCTCCTTGGGCTCCCAGCCGTCTTTGTCAGTGCAATTGGAAAGTGCCTGCCTGCCCGCCAAGCCCAACTTCTGCTGTCAGTGTTTCAGCATCTCCATCTGGGAATGGGTGAATATTCCAATGACCTATTGCTGAGTAACAAACTATTCCAAAGTGTATTGGCTTAAACCAACCGCTGTTGTGTATCACAATTTTGCAGACCAGGAATTTGGGCAATTCTGCTCTACCTGGCACAGGCGGGGGTTACTTCATTGCATTTGGTTGGTGCATCGGCTGGCTTGGGGGTTCTTGGACAGCTTCACTCATATGCCTGGCACCAAAGCAGGGAGGCTGGAAGGCTGAGCTCAGCTAATGCTTCTTTTCCATGGAGTCTCAGGGCCTCGCTACTCTCTCCGGCAAGGCAGCTGGCCCTCTCACATGCCACTCAGGGTTCTAAGAGTCAGTGATCCACAAGACCCAGACAAGAGTGCCTCAGAAACTGGCAGAGTGTCACTTCTGCCCATATTCTATTGATCAAAGATTCTAACCAAATTTAAGAATAGAGGCAATAGATCCTACTTGTAATGAGAGAAGAGCCAAAGGATTAGCAGCTGTCTTTATCTACCACAATGGGGAGATTGGATTTAAGGTGGGGGGAAAGGCAAAAATTCCTGGTTTTACCTCAAGCCTACACAGTCTACTGGGGAGCCCTTACTTTGGGAAATAAAGGCAACATGTGGACCCCTGCTTGGCTCAATTGTTTGTGTTTATATTCCATGAGCCAGAACCCTGAAGAGTCAAAGGGATGATTGCCTCCCTAGACCTAGAAGAGCCTGGAATTAGAGGACAAGAGTCCTAGACAACCAGGGCAGGTTAAGAGGGCGAGGAGCCCAGAGCACACGTCCATCTTCTCAACTCTTTTCTGCTGCCCACGTGAAACTCAGCATTGCTGTGCTCAGCAGTTGCGACCTGTGGGGTAAGCCAGGCCTGGGAAAGAGAGGCTCCAGATGATGCTTTTGGAGCTCTTCCCAGACCCTTACGTTTGAAATGGGCCTTGTGGGATCAAGGAGGTGTGAACCCCGGGATACAACAGCTGCAGCCCCTGCTGCATTGCTTGGCAACTTGCACCACCTTTTCTGAAGCAAACAACCTGGCAATAGGCCTAGTGTGCGGGCCCTTGGGGCAGCACACCTTCTAAATCCCAGATGGCTCTCAGACAACTGAGCCCTGCAGTGGGGAATGCAGACCTGAATCTGAGGTGCACACAAGTATTTATCTGTGCTCGAAGCCCCCTCCCCCAAATAGTCCTCATCACCAAGGTCATGTGCGTGGCAGCATGGGGGTAGAGCACTGAGTATGCAGGGCACAGAGGTGTGGCTAGGGCACCTTGTTCCCCATCTCATACCCAAGGGAATGATGCCTTTAGTGATAACTGGTAACAGCAACCAATGCTCTAAATGCTAATGGGTAGCAACTCAATTTATCATTCAAACAACCCTATATAATAGGGACTAGTATTAACCACGTCTTACAGGGGAGTAATCCAAGGCACATGGCAATTGAGTAACTTGCCTAAGGTTGTCCAGTGAGTAAGAGGTGGAGAGGGGACTTGAAATCCAGAGTCTGGAATCTCTCTTCAGCCTGCTTAACCTCAGCACATGGCTGAGGACACTGGCCATAAAATCAGGTAAGTAGAGAGGACCTTAGCTTCTGGTTTCTTAGCTTCCTTGGTATATGGGTTTCTTAGGGCTACCATAAAAATTACCACAAATTGGGTGGCTTAAGATAATAGAAATGTATTCTCTCACAGGTCTGGAGGCTGAAAGTCCTAAATCAAGGTATTGGAGGCAGGAACACGCTCGCCCTGAAGCTCATAGGGAAGAAGCCTTCCTTGCCTCTTTCTGTTTCTGGTGGTTATCGGCAATCCTCTGCACTCTTTGGCTTATAGATACCTCACTCTAATCTTTGCCACTACCTTCACAGGGTCTTCTTCCCATGTTTCTCTGTCCTCTGTTCATGTGTCTTGTATTAATTTTTCTCTTATTATAAGGACACCAGTCATATTGCATTTACGGCCCACTGGACTGCAGAATGGCCTCATCTTAACTAAGTACACCTGTAAGACTTGATTCCCAAATAAGGTCACACTCTGTTGGTGCACATACTTATGGGAACACAAAGCAGTATATCTGGAGACAAAAACAGGATTATATCATTGCAAAAAGGGAAAGAAAATCTAGGTTTGGACACATCAGCTAAACCTGTCAGGTTAAAATAGACGCATTTGTTCAACCAGGTTAGCTCTGCTGTCACTGAACTCTTCTAGAACTGAGCTCGCCGGTGTTCCCATCCTGGCAACAGCTCTAGCATTGCATTGACTGACTCGTGAATTTGCTTGTTAAGGAGACTCCACATGCTCTGATGGTGGGACAGTATCTCGTTTTCTGCCTCTCACAACAGCTTGCACATGAGAACAGACTTTCTGAAGCAGTCTGAACAGGTCATTCCCAACTGACAGTCTTTCCCAAACAGCCCTCATCCCATCTCCAGAGTCGCACGGCGTCTCCTTGGCAGCGTGGAACAGCCCTGTGCTTACGAGCATGGGCTCTGGCGGTCGGATGGCCTTGTCTCAAAACCTTGGCTCTGCCACTGACCAGCTGAGGTGATGTGGGTAAGCCACTTAATCAGCCAGTGTCTGGCGCAAAAGAGGGGTCTGCTAAATGTAGACTGTTATTATTATTATTATTATCCCTGCTTTCCAGCCTGGGTTGCTAATGCTCACTGCACCCTACTTGCTCACTATTGCCCAAACACTCTGGGGTGTTTCAAGCTCATGTTATTCCCCTTTGCCTACCCTCTTTTTTGACAGGAAAATTCCAATATTTCTTCAAAGCCCAGCTCAAATTCACCATCTTGGTGGTGACACCTTCTGTCACCTGGCTTTGGCAAATTACTGTTTTCTCCTCTGTGTTCCTACAGACCTTGAGCTTTCAATCCTGTCTCCCTACGACCTGCCCCTCCCATCTCTGAAAGTTTCCAGCACAGTACCTGGCACGTGGGCAAGTTGCCAAAAACTATTTGTTAAGTGGACGTACAAAATACTGAATGGTAAACAGGTTTTTTTCATTCTTTTTTCTCTCTCAACCCCACATAGACTTACTATCGTCCTTCAGTCCACCCGCCTGCCCACAGCCCCTCCTGCTGATTTATAAATAGGAAACGGCAGCTGCATACAGACACGTCCCAGAGGCTGGGAATGCCCTGAAGACAAGGTCAGACACATTTATTTTTTGCATCTTCTAAAATATCTGATTCCTACTTATTTCATCTTCTTTAATATCTGAACTCAGTTTTCTCCCTCAAGGTCAGTGAGTGCTTTGCTCACCCTTCAACATTCTTCATGGAATACCTTTCTCCTTAGGCTGATGGCCTTTCCCCAAGATAACTCACCCTGGCTCTGAATTGCTTCATTAGAAACAACTATACCATGACCAAAGGATCCAAATGCTTTATTGATTCACTCGATTTAACATGAAGTCTAACAGGACAGACTGGTCTGAACCTTGTCCTTGGGGTTCACTTTGTCAGGTGAGGAAGATATCATTACATAAGTAGTTACATGTTTTATAGGAGGGTTGAGTGTGCACTGGGGTATGAGAATGATTATGAGAGTCTTAACTGATCTGGGGAGACAGGGAAGTCCCTGTGAGAAAGTGAGATTCTCTCAAAGTACTCGAAGGATGAGAAGGAGCTGTCAAGAACAGCGAGTAGAAGAGTGCTCTAGGCAGAGAGAACAGCAGGTACAAAGGCCCTGGGGTGGGAGAGAAAGGTTCTTTATACTCAGAAGTTGACACAAGCAGTGTGGCTAGAGAACAGCATGGAGCAGAGGCCGCCACATTGTGAATTAAGACAAAACGTTTAGCCTTATGTTAAGAATACTGGGAAGCGGTGTTTTAGGAGGACTTTGGCTGTGGAGTGGGCAATGGATTGGGGGTGGCAGGAACAAAGCTGAAATGAAGATCCTTCCATGTGCTTCATTATTTCCTTGGTGTAAATGGCTGAGAACGCAACTGTTGGGTAAAAGGAACACACGCTTCAGAGATTTTGCTAGATATTGCCAACTTGTCTTTTAGAAATAGCAAATGAATTTAAGGCAGGTTGGTTTTCTAATTACTGCTATACTATATGGGACTGTGTACGTGAAATAATCCCCAGCCTCCTCAGCCCCACCCGCCCCTCACCACAGTTTAGGCAATAACACATCCTTGGGCAGGTGCCGAGCATCCCACTCCAGGTGCTCAGGCAGCAATCCCATTAATGCAGCTGGTCATCCTGGTATAAAAATTGGGAAAGCAGGAGAAAACCCTAAGTTCTGTTATATCTTAAAGGCAGCTTCTCGAGAATCTCTGAACAGGACTAATTTCCATTTTCTGGGAACTCAGTAACCCTCTCCAACATAGAGAACAAAAATCAAACAAAATACAAATTCCTGAGGGGGTCTCTTCTCAGATCTCTGCAGAGAAATAACTGCACAGCAGAAGCAAGATCTGAAACTCCTTCAACAGCTTAACTGCTTACCACGCATGCAGTTTCCTCCCACGAAGCAGTGACACAATTGCCTCCCCAAATGCACAGAGGAGGTCCCCCTGTAACAGTGTTCCTTGGCTTTTCCCCCCCAAAGTTGCTCACATAGTTACAAAGTTGAATAAAAAAAGCTATCTAGTGTCCTATAATGAATGTTAATGGGTCTCCTCACTTAAGACACAATAGCGAAGATTTTGTGTTTGTATTTGATCTTTGCAATCATTCTGAAGCCCAGAGATCACAGTTTTGACTATTAAGTTTACTGCTGGAGATTTTTTAATTAAATGTTTCAGGAAAAAAGATTTTCAAAAAATTATTAAAAAAATTTTTTTCTCTTGGAATTGGCTCATCCTTCTTTTCCTAACCCTCTTTTAATGGTAGGCCCATAGACTCTTCTTGCTTCCTCTAAGGAAGGCGTTCTTCAGGTCTGGGGTGGCTTGTTTGGGGGCTGCTCAGCAGAAGGGCCACAGTACTCCAACAGCATGGAATATGCTCCCCGCATTGGCTCATTTCCTAGGCCCCCGGGCCTATGTCTTGTGTACTCACAGGTATACCACAAATACAAGCTCTGCAGCGAATCTCGAATGAAAGAGTCATTTCCAGCAGATCTTCAGAGCTGCCTCCATAATGTTGAAAGGCATTCACTTCATTCAGCTGGGGAAACACATGAGAAGAGACGAGGTTGCTGGTAAGACCCAGACATTGCCACAGGCCTTGGAGGCACTCAGACGTTATCCTGGGGGACAAGAACTTAAATATTTTTAGATTAGAAGAAAAAACTGAAAGGGAAAATTTGATTCTTACAGCGTGGGACCTCAGACAAGATGCAATCTTGTAGGAGAAAGGCACCCAGGTGTCACGTGTCTCCTCCCGGGCTGAGTGTTCGGGCAGCTCCTCATGGCCCCAGCCCGATGTGGCCTGCCGTGGCTGCTCCGCTCCACATCACAGACTTCTGGCATCGGCCACCACTCCCAGTTCCACTGCCACAGTCTGTGGCTTCTAATTTAAATTCCCTTGAAAGACACTGTGGTGACCCAGCTCACTGATTTTCTCTCTCACACCAGCCATGTCAGGTTTTGCTGGCCCGAGGCCAGGCCTTGCCCTTGGTCTGGTCAGCAGGGTCAGTAAGTAGGAGGGAGCAGAGGTCCCTCCACGGCCAAACCTTCCACATGCATGGAAGAGGACAGGTCTCTCGTTAGAGGGCTCTGTGAGGATGGTGCTTGTGGTGCCGCGAAGCCCTCCACATATGGATTAATCTTCTAACAGGGAAGAGAGGAAAGGAAATTTGAATAACCCAGACAGACCACGCTGAAGCCTGAACCATCCCACACAGGTTCCGGCTGTCAGGTGTAGGAGGCAGAAAAAGAGAAGGTGGAGAAGGAGAAGAGTTTCAAGGAAACAAGAGCCTCCCCCAGTAAGAAACTCCAATCTCGAGTCTTTGAAAACTTCAAGCGTTCAGACTATTTCCATGGTGAATTACCTATTCATCTGAAAAGCCAGACAGCAAGAGCAGGCTCCCTACTGGGAACCTCCAGACACAAAGGGGTCCCTCCTCTCACCTGTCTCCTGTGCTGCCTTCCAGAACATCTGGAGGTGTGTGCCTGGGAGGAGGGTGATCAGACATGACTCACCTGGAGAGCTGGTTGGTGAGGTGTGTGGGCGGCTGACGTCAGGGCTTTCATCCCCGCCCCCCCAGGACACCCCACAGGAGTGCCTGCTCTTGGAGAGGCAGCCTAAAAACCAGCCCTCCTCTCCTTCTTCCCTTTGGTACATTCATTGCCAGAGGGCCAGCCTCCCTCCCTCCCTCCCCATGGCTGGACTGAGGCAGCCTGCACTTGCACTTACCTTACTTACCAGGACCTCTGAGAGAATGAACTGGCTGCAAAGCTTAAGAAGTCAGTCAGAAATTGTGCCTCAAAGTCCTGGCTGAGGAGCCATATTGTCAGCCCCAGGCCTTGGCACACCGTGAATGAGGCCAAGCTGTGACAGACAGTTCTCAGGTGCAAGGCCCAGGGCCAGGTGGCAGTCTGGTACTGTGGACACCCCAGCCCATCCTCCCACCGACTAGCGCAGACTGAGTTATGGTTTCCATCATCAGCGAGGAGAGCACTGTGCACACAGGGCCAGCGGCACTGCCCACCCAGCATTTATCCTTGCAAGGTTAACCAAGACCCAGACCTAGCCCTGGGAGTCCCACCGCTCAGTGCCCTGTGTGGGCCCTCCCGCTCCCCGTGCAGGCAGGCAGTCGGCTGCTCAGCGGGTCACGCCAACATTCAGCTGAGGCAGCGCAGCGCGGTGGTGAAGACGCCCGGCTTTGGAACTTGATAGGCCATGTTCAAATTTTGGCTCTGTGTGATGTGGAAGGCAGTCACTTAACCTCTTGGCCAATTTTCTTATCTGTAGAATGGGAAAAAGAGTCCACCCCTCTCAGAATTGCTGCCTGGATTAAAGGAGATAATGGATGCAAGTGGCTCGGCACAGTGCACAGCACACAGGCTGAGTAAGTGGCACTTATTCATCATTCATCCATTCCAACACGTGACCCTGTCTTAGGCACTTACCATGTAGCACTGGTCTAGGTACTAGGATATAAATAATAGCACATGTAAGCACTTGGTGCTCTGCAAATACACAGAGAGGACTTCTAACTCAGGTTGGGGGAGGAAATCAAGGAAAGCTTCAGAGAGGAGGTGGCAGCAGTGAGCCAGGAAAAGAAGGGGTGAGGACTGGTGCAGGGGAGGGCATTTTAGGCAGAGGGAGCAGCTTATTCAAACCCCAGGGCGATAAGAGTCTGCCGTGCAGGGGACCCACCTGGCCACGAGCCCTGGCAGCTGCCTAACATCACTGCAGCCAGCTCGCTGCTCCGTGAAGCTGGAAGCCATTGATGTATCTGTGCACATGATTTCTGATACAAACACGCATGTAATGCTATTAGAGTGAAATGCTTCCAAGCTGGTGCCCTGCAGACAGTGAACATCTGTCGCTTGAAGGAATCCAGTGCTGGTAATGGGGATGAGCTTTCAGACGTAATAACATTTTTACTTATTGGTGGATGGGTTCCTGTTATGAACCAGAGCCATCAGAGCCAGGCTAATTTACACACAGCAGAGACACACAGGTTTGTTTTTATTCAGAGCATTAGATAATAAATAGATGAGGATGAAAATTCCAATGGATAAAGGCAGTTTGACTGAAGGAGAAACATTTTTAAAAAGCCCTTGTGAATTCCCAGGCTCAACGGGTTTGCAGGGCGACACGGCGAGCTGGAGCCCTGGGCGCATCACTCACGGCGACTGACGGGCAGACTGAAACAATGACTCATCTTTGCAGTGGCAGGGTCACAGCTAGAGAATGAGACGCTTTTTAATTTAATACAACATCTGTGAAAATGCAAGTGTTTCAGTTTAGTATCGTTGGCCTCTCCATATAAATACTTCCACATTAAGGTCCAGCACGTCTCTGATTAAAATCTAAATTGCATTCAAGACATTCACATCCAAAGAATGCCATTCTGTTTAAAAAAGGCCGAGTCGACTGAATTGTAAGTTGATATTTGAAAGCCCCTTAACTCTTCCTTCCCTAATGTACCATTTTCCATTCTCACCCGGGTGCCAGTAACTTTGCTATGAATAAAACTAGCCTCATTTCTCCTCCTGGCAGATATAACAACTGACACTTCATAAAAAATAGTCAGAAATCTTCAACTGATTCATTCCAACTGCAGCATAACAACAGCTTAGAAACACACTAGCTTTTGAGAGCAACTTTTACACGTCAAAGAACAGGGAGATGCATTGCGTAGCCACTTAAATCTTCATCTGGAACACTGACTGCAGGGCCCCACTGTGCACCCAGCACCTCCTACCCCGATGCACCTCAAAATCACTGGGAAAACATTAAAGGGCACCAAAAAGATGGGGCAACTAAAATTACCCCAACTTACAAAGGATGAAATTTGAATAATCTTTGTAGATTAGTGAATAGTATTATATCAATATTAATATCCTGGTTTTGCCCTGGCCGGCTGGGTGGCTCAGTCGGTCAGAGCATCATCCTGTACACCGAAAGGTTGGGGATTTGATTCCGGGTCAGGACCCATACCTAGGTTGCAGGTTCGATCTCTGGTCAGGGCGCATATGGGAGGTAACCGATGTTCCTCTCTCTCTAAAATCAATAAATATCTTTAAAAGATATGTATGTATGTATGTATGTGTGTATGTGTATATATATATATCCTGGCTTTGACAATTACATGATGATTATATAAGATGTTAATGTTTGGGAAAGCTGGGGAAGGACATACAGTACTATTTTGTATGATTTTGCAGCTTTTTTGTAAGTCTGAAATCATTTCAAAAGGAAAAGTTAAAAAAAATTAAGAAAAAAAAGTAATTGGAAAAACTAAATCTCCCAAGATATCTTTTAAAAATACCAATGCCTGTGTCCTACCTCAGACAGAGTAAATCAAATCTCTGGGTAGAGAGCCTGAATATCAGTAATTTCTAGCAGCCCCCTCCCCAGATGATTTTCCTGTGCAGGACTGAGAACCACTGTGTGAGCGAGGTTTGGGGCAGGCTCCCTGAAACTGACTCCCCAGTCTCTCGCATCTGGCTGTGTGACCAGGCAGCTCACTCACCCTCGCTGGGCCCCGGGGGCCTTATCTCTAAAATGAAGACCCTTGGCTGTGCTGGGGGACGTTGATCGTGTGACGGTAAAGTGCAGAGAGAAAAGCTTTACAAAACTTCAAGAAATACAGACACGAGGTACTGATGGGCCATTCCTTCTGAAGAGAAGCTCCACCACTGAGGAGCCCAGGTGACTTTTGGAACACAGTGACACGCTGGTAACGTAGCAAGGGGCAGCCTCGTGGCCAGAGTGAGCCATTCCATTGTAACGGGCTTCCTTTCCTTCCCCCGTCTCCACTCGACCGAAGGAATATCAGCCCAAAGGCCACACACCATCAGACCTCACTGCCTGGGTTCTTCCTTTCCCCTATGATAAATGGTGCTCTCTACTTATTTTTTACCAACTGTCTTCTATGAGCTCTTGTCTCTCCTTGTCTGCGAGAGAGGTCCTCAGACTGTAGTGAGCGCTGGAATCAACTGCAGGACTCGTGAAAACACTACTCAGGATAGCTACGAGGTGGAAATAAAGCAAATGAGCATCAGCTCGTGAACACATAAACAAAATGTGGTTCTGACCCGTGCTATACAACATGGGTGACCTTGAAAACGTGATGTCAAGTGAAGGAAGCCTGACAGAAAAGACTACACATTATGTGCTTCCATTTATATGACGAGGCAAACCTATGAGACAGGAAGTAGATTAGCAGAAGTGTAGGGTTGGGTGTGGGGTGGGTAGGAGGTGGTAGCTACAGGGTATAAGGTTTCTTTCTGAACTAATAAAAATATTTAAAAATCGGGTGATGGTGGCAAAAATCTGTGAACATCCTAAAAACTATTGAATTGTATACTTTAAATGGGTGAATTGTATGGTATGTGAATTAATAAAACTGTTAAATTTTAAAAGTGTATATACTTCTCAAAAAAAAAAACCCTTCTCAAAAAAAAAAACCCCACATTTTGTTAGGCCCCAACTCCCAAGTTGCAGATTCAGTAGGTCTCAGGCAGAACTAAGCACCTGCTTTCTGACAAGTTCCCAGGAGATGCTGACGCTGCTGGTCCAGGGATCTCACTTTGAGGACCTCTGATGCGCAATATTCTTCTTAGTCCGACTGCCTGATAAAGCCCAGAAGGCTCTGTTCAGGTCCTCTGGGTATCTGCAGGTATGCATTTCTTTTCTGGTTTTTATTTCTCTTTTTTTATACTGGGCTGGTCAAAGAGCAGAAAGAAGTGAAGTGTTCTGACAGGCTAAGGCATTCGCAGGCTCATTTATCTGTTATACAGACTGCAGACATGCAGTGCAGGATGCACCCTGAATATTTTGCCTTTAAATACAAAGTCCCTCCTATCCGCTGCCTGGCTCGCTCCACGGCTGCTTCCTCATATCCAGCACTGCGGCCGGGGAAGCACCTGCCGCCAGGACCAGGCAGGGGCTCGTTGCTTCAGCTCTGGGGCAAGTCTGAGATGCGCTCTGACTTTGTCACCTTTAAGAAGCAGGTGTGTGGCATTTTCAGAAGATAGCACAGTCCGCAAGTGAGTTATTGGTATTTCATTTCAGGGGAATTTCAGGGGAAAAGGGGAAGGGTTTACAGGAACAAGTATAAAGGACACATGGACAAAAAACTAGAGGTGAGTGAAAATGGGAGGGAGGTGAGGAGGGCTGGGTGGGTGGGCTGGGATGGGAGTAAAAGATAGAAAATTGTACTGCAACAACAATTAAAATAAAATTTAAAAAATATCAGCAAAAGAACTCAATTTTATAGATTGCAAACAAAATAAAATCTGTTTCTCTTTATGCATCTTATTCTTTTACAATAAAATAAGAACATGCTGCTGTAATAAAATTGCCTTTAATCACTTACTAAGCCTAACCTTGGTTCAAGCAGTGAATGAATACCTATAAACAAAATAAATGTAAAAAGCTAGTATTTTTATAATAAGAAACAGTATAATTTATAGCTTATCAACAGCATATTGTTATCCAGCAAAACTAAAAACCCAATGGAGAGTTATCTTCACACATAGTATTCAATAGCAAATGGTGGAGGCTATTTTTGTTAAGATTGTTGGATTTACTAACCGTAATTATGACATATAGTCCAAAGAATGCAGCAAACCACATCATGTTAATTAATTGTTCTTCTCTTTTGAAAATCTGTTGTGCTGACTGATTGAACAATAATTCAAATACAGTGTCCCAGGAAGAAACCACTTGGGCTGCCTCTCTGGAGTCAGCCTGGCGGCTCGGAGCACTGCCAGTATCGGCCCCAGGCGCCCTGACCCCGTCCCCTCTCCCAGGGCCTCACGCTCTGCTCACAACTTCAGTAACAGCGGCCCGAAGACAGCCTGGGGCTGAGGGGTGCACTTTGCCAGGGCCTTTGGAACACAGTGTCCGAGCGAAGTGCTAAATATTATTTGAGAATGAGTTTTTTTTCTTTTTGTTAACAATATCGTTTCAGAAACTTCTACTTTGTAACTGTATTACTGAACCCGGTGATGAAAGCAGTTATTAAAAGCCTAGTTTTCAAAATAAAAAACAAAACAAAAAAAAACTGCACACCTGAACACAGGCCTGATGTTGGCAAGTGACTTTCTCAGGGAGTTGATAAGACTATCAGGGCATATCATGGGACTGGCTCAAACGGGAAAAACACCCCACAGTCCTTCCCAAATGTGACCAGCACATGCCATTTGGAGTTAATGTGCTTCAGCTGAGAGGGTCTCATAGGTATCTTGTATCAAAACCCTTAATACTATTGTATGTGTTCTATTGTACAAAACACTTTTGTACTATGATAGGCACAGCCTATCCCACAACTACTTCACGTCTACAAACTTAGTCTACAGAAAATAATAACAGGTGTGGGCAAAGATTTAATCGTAAGGATGTTTATTGTAACTGTGCTTGAAAGCAAAAGTTTAGAAACTACTTAAATATCCAATTATAAAAGATGAAATATGTTGTGCCTGTTGTCATTTTAACTGAGCTTTTCATTTCAAACGGTTGGACTGATGGAGTCATTGTTAAGGTAGTGCAGACACCAATATGCCCTGCATGCAGTTCCCCTATTACTGATAGCTCCATTGTTATGGTACATTTCTCACACCTAATGAACCAATACTGGGGAACTAACTACACCCCATGCTCTATTCAAATTTCCTTATTTTTCACCTCTTGTTCAATTTCTCTTCTAGGATCCCATCTAGGACACCACATTGTATTTCGTCTTGATGGCTCCTTAAGCTTCCCTTGGCAGTGACGATTTCTCAGACTCTCTTTTATCCTGTGACCTTGACAGCTCTGAGAAGTGCTGGTCAGGTATGTTGTAGAATACCTCTCAACTTGGGTTCGCCTGTTTTTCACATTAATAGACCGGGGTGACACCTTTGGAGGAGGAAGATCGCGGAGGTTAAGCGTCATTTGCATTGCGCATATTAAGAGGATACACCATGACTACCACTGGCGATAATGACCTTGATCATCTGGCTGAGGTAGTGTTCCTCAGGCTTTTCCACAGTAAATCGCTTTCCCCTCTCTTTCAGACTGTCCTCTTTGAAAAAAGTCACTCAGCACTGAAGGAACAGGGAGTTATGTTCCACCTCCTTGAGGGCAGAGTGTCTACATGAATTATTTTGGATTCTTCTGCACATGAAGTTTGTCTCTTCTCCCACATTTATTTATTCATTCAATCAGTTATTTATGTCAACATGGACTAGTGGAGCCCTGACAGGTGTGGCTTAGTTGGATGGGCATCATTCTGCAAAACAAAAGGCCACCTATTTGATTCCCGATGCCCAGGGCACATGCCCAGGTTGTGGATCAGGTCCCCAGTCAGGGCATGTACAAGAGGCAACTGACCAATATTTCTTTCTCACATCAATGTTTCTCTTTCTCCCTTCCTTCCCCTCTCTAAAAATAATAAAATATTTTTGAAAACCCCATGGACTGATACTTGTTATCTATACTGGGTTATAATTCAATACTGCTTTATTTTCTTGCTCAGACGTTCAGCTTTGACTATTGTGGGCTCTTTCAGATGGCTCCTGTACCCTTTTGGCATACCCCTCACATTGTGGGGTTTTCTTCTCTTTATTTCTTTTTTTTCCTGAATATTTTCTTACTTCCTGGCACAACAAGATATTTACACATTTTTTGCCCCAGTCCTAGAATCAGCCATTTCTCCCAGGAGCCCTGGTTGCTTGTAGAAGCCAAGACATGGGCACCAAGTGCACTCATTGCTGCCAGGGTGTTCAATGAAATTTTAATGCATTATTAAAAATTGTTGTAAAAGGATATTTAATGTCTGCTAAATATTAAGAGAAAAATGTGATTTACGAAAACAGTATGGACCCACAGATTCTTTCATACATATGGAAGAAAATACACTAAAATATTAACAATAATCATCTCTGAACATTCAGTGCTAAGTAATTTTTACTTTTTTCATTTTGCACAACTATCGTTTTAACGTTTCTACAACAAACATTTATTCACTGATAACATGAGGACGATGAGCCTGTGAAGCCCCCATGCACAAGAGACGGAGCGTCATGGGGGCGCTTGCTGACGGAGCCGTTTAAGAGTCTGAGGTCAGAAGACTCCGCTGCGGCCTCACCCTGCGGCATCGGTGTCAGCCCCACCAGGGCCCCAACACGGAGCTTTATGGATGTGACCGAGCGCAGGCCTGGGGCAGAATGCTCACACCGAATGAGTAAAACTGAGTTAAGACCTTCGACAGCACTTAGCACCAAAAACATTGTGGGGTGCAATGTTCCTTCCTCGAATAAACGAAAAATAATAATAGTACCAAATTGTAAAAAGCAAAATTTATGTGTTTGTTTAAATTAAAATGTCCAGATTTTTAAAAATTGCAAAATGCTAAAGTCCATTGAGCCCAAATCATTCACATGAAAAATAAAAACCTGCCATTGATTGGCAGTGCAAACATGAAGTGATCCATCACCGGGCACAGGGCCTCCCCTCAGTGCTGCCCCTTGTGCTCCTCTGGCTCCTGCAAACGTCGAAGGCCAAAGGCAATGAGCAGCACTGCACCTGTAGAGAAACATTCTGAACTTACACAGTCAGTCCCATGGAGGCTACACTGTTCTTTGAAAGAGCTGGAAATAATCCAGTTTTCTGTAGAATTAAGATAGAAGGTCTCTAAACTGCTTCCCCAGGATCCATGGCCACAGACATCTTCTTGATGCAGAATGACAGAACAGTGACATTAAAAGTCACATGAGAGCCCTGGCAGGTATGGCCTAGTGGACTGAACATGGACCTGCGAACCAAAGGGTCGTGAGTTCAATTCCCTGTCAGGGCACAAGCCTGGGTTGCAGGCCAGGTCCCCAGTAGGGGGTGCACAAGAGGCAACCACACATTGATATTTCTCTTCCTTTCTCCCTCCCTTCCCCTCTGTCTAAAAATAAATAAATAAAATCTTTTTAAAAACTCACACTGGATATTCCATTGCTCCTATTAGTTACACCACATCAACTAACATATGCCTACACTGAAGAGGAAGCAAGTTCTCTAATTAATGGCTCACTTTTTGAAAATTTATAGAATAAGCTCTCTTGGCCAAGCTTTGGCCAAGCTCCCTTGGAAGAGTTTATGTAATAGTTGGTATAATTTATACATTTGTTGTTTATTTATAGTACATCCATCTAGCCATAGAAGAATGCTTATGGGCATCTCTATTATTAATAGCCTCAACCTGGAAACAATTCAAATGTCCATCCACAAGAAAATGGATAAACAAATTGTGGTGTAATTAGGCTTTTTAAAGTTTTCTATTGCTACATGACAAATTATGACAAAACTTAAAGATTTACAAAATAATGTTATTTCTCACAACTTTGTGGGCTTGATGTGTTCAGCCGGGTGGTTCTTCAGTTCCATGTATTGCTGACCAGGGTTACTTAGATGGCTACGTTCCGCTGGGGGCTGGCGGGGCCTGGGCCATCCTAGATGGCTTCCTTCCCATGGTGGAGCCTCAGCCGGGATGGCTGGGATGGCTGACAGTGGCTGAGCCTCTTTCTCCACGTGGTCTCTCATAACTCAGTTCCCTAGCTGGGTCTCAAGAACAGTCTTTGGTTTTATCAGTGATACTTTTCTCCTGAGTGCTTACTATGTCCCATATATAATGTCTCATTAAATACACTAAAGAGCTGCTGGAGGTGGACATGAACATTATACTTTACAGTAGATTAATATGAGGCTCAGCAAGGACAAATGTTATGTCCACATTCACCAGCTAAGTAGCAGAGACCAACTGACCAGCCGTAAAAGGGAGAGCTGTTTACAGACGCGGTCAGAAATAGAAAAAAATATGGAGCCTTAGAAGCCATGGAAAAGACCATAGATTTTATTTTAAGCAACAAATCACATGATCTAGTATGTTATTTGAAAGGGTTATTTTAGCTGCTGTGTGAGGGAAAGGATAAAAGGAGACAAGTTAAGAGGTTATTCCAATATCCCTGCCAGTGATGTCTTGGAATAGAGTAGACATTGCAGTGTAAATGGCAGTAAGAGCTTGGCTTTTGGATACTTTTCAAAAGAAAAGGTGGCTGGACTTACTAATGAATTGGATGTGGGATGTGAGATTTGGGAGAGGCAGGTCAAGAATATCTCCAAGGTTTTTGGCCTGAGAAACCAGAACAACAGACATGGTATTTACTAAGCTAGAAAAGAAAAAAAAGGAGTAAGATTTGCAAGAAACAATTCACCTTGGGATATACTAACTTTGAGATGTTTATTAGACATATAGGTAGGATGTTGAGTGCAGCTGGACATGAGTCTGGAATAAAGAGAAGTTGGAATACAGACATAAGTTTTGAGAGACATCAGTGTATAGATGATACTTTATGCCCTGAGACTGGATGAAATCAATCGAGGAATGAGTATAGATAGAAAAATCCAAGCCCTGAAGGTCTCATGCTTAGAAGTCAAGAACATGAGGAGCACCTGGAAAAGGAGGCTAAAACTTAGTAGTCCACAAGGAGACCAAGAGAAAGAGAGAAAAGGTTCCCTCAGTACTAAGCAAAAAAGTGATTCAAGAAGGTGGGAAAGTCAAATTCGTCCGAAAGGTTGATTAAGATGAGCCCCAATTATCATCTTGGGTAAAACATGGAGGTCAGTGTGACTTGACAACTTTTGTTCTGTAGAGTAACAGAACAAAAACTTAATTAGAGTGGTTTTAAAAAGAATGGGAGAGCTGCTGACACCCACCTACCCACTGCAACCTGATGGTGTAACACTCAGATGGGCCGAAATTGCTGTTTGCATTGGAGAACACATCCAAGGCAGGCTCTGCAAAGAAGAGCACTGAAAGGCTTTCACCACTCCAGTGAGGAAGATCATCAATGACACTGGAAAAGGACAGATAACTGGTGCTCGCTATGAGCCTTGCTTCAGGGAGCAGCCCATCACTATGACTGAGGGAGTGGCCTGAAGACACAAGAAAAGCACTTCCAAAAGAGCCATGCGCGAGACAGTGCTCGAAAACGCTGCCCAGGTGGGCAGTCTGTCAGGCTAAGGCAGGAGCGCATTGACTGAATGTCATAAGAGATTTTGGTGATCTTGTGTTTTCAAAAAACCTGAAAAGGCCATTCAGTGGAAAAGAACAGTCTTCTCAACAAATGACGCTGGATTAATTTGGATATCTACACGTAAACAAAAAAGAAGTTCAATACACAACTTCGATCAAAAACAATGATTAATTCAAATGGAGCATAATCTGAAGGAAAAACCTAAAACTACAAAACTTTGATGAAACATATAAAATCTTTGTGACCTTGCAATAGGCAAAGATTTCTTAAATATCAATAAAAAAATTAGTAAAAGAAAAAATAAATTAAACATCATTAAAATTAAAGCTTTACTCTTCAAAGTCAACCAGGAGACAAGAGAAGGAAAACACAATCCAGAGATCGGGAGAAAATATTTATAAATTATGTATCTGATAAAGGACTTGTATGCAGAACATCAGAAAAATTGGTACATTTCAATAAGAAAACAAGCAAGCTAGTTTTTAAAAATGTGCAAAATATTTGAACAGATACTTCAATGAAGATATATGGATGGCAAATAAGCACATGAAAAGATACTCAATATTTTTGGTCATTAGGAAAATACAAATTAAAATCATAATGAGATACCACCATACACCCATTAAAACAGGAAAAATTTAAAAGACTGAAAAAGAATGAGCTCATAGACAACAGATTGGTTGTTATCTGAGGCAGTAGTAGGTTAAGAGGATCAAAAGGTACAAGCTTCCAGTCATACAGTAAGTTAGTTTTGGGATGTGATATGCCACATGGTGACTTTGGTTAATACTGTATTGCATAGCTCAAAGTTGGTAAGACACTAGATTTTAAAAGTTCTCAACACAAGAAAAAATTTTGTTAACTACATATGGTGACAAATGTTAATGAGACTTATTGTGGCCATTTCACAATATACACAAATATTGAACCATTTGTTCTGTACCTGAAACTAATACATGTCAATTATACCTCAAAAACAAATAAAAATAAACAGACAGATTATGTCAAGTGTTACTGAGTGTGTGGAGAAGCTGAATTCTCACACATTACTGGTAGAATGTAACCTGGTAACAGCCACATAAGAAGACCATTTGGCAGTTTCTTAAAAAGTTAAACACACAGCTACTGTGTGAGTCAACGGTTCCCACTCCCAAGTATTTACCCAAGAGAAATGAAAGTATATGACCATACAGACTTGCACAGGAAGGTGCATAACAGTTTTATTTGTGATTGTTAAAAATGGGAAGTCTTCCTTACCTGTTGGTTAATGGTAAATGGATAAACAAACTGTGGTACGATCCACTCAATGGTCATTACTCAGCAATGAAAAGGAATGAACTATTGATACATGCTGCAACATGGATGACTCTCAAGATAATGATGCTGAGTGCAAGCAGCCAAGTAAAAATGAATACACACTGTATGATCCCATTTATATGAAGTCCCAGGAAATGCAAACAATCTATAGTGACAGAAAACAGATTGGTGATTGGCTGGAACGTGGTGGGGGGGCTGGAAGGGGACAGGGATTACAAAACTGTATGAGAAAACTTCTTGGGGTGATGGATATGTTCAGTATTGATTGTAGTGATGGTTTCATGGATGTACACGTCAGCATTTAGCAGACTGTAACTTTAAACACGTACAGTATACTCAGTATAAATTATACTTCAATAAAGTATTTAAGAAAAATACTGGGAAGAAAGGGAAATACTGAGAGGGAAGAAAGTATAGACAACCCTTTTACAGAGTTATACTGTAAAGGGAAAAAGAGAACTGGGGGGACAAGGTTTTGTTTTAAGATGGGAGACATTACGGCATGCTTGTTCACTAACAGGAACATCTCAATCAGAAGAGAAATCTGCTCGCACTGCAAAGAGAGGGGACAACTGCAGGAGTGATACCCGAGTGGGCCAGAGGAGATGGGACCCAGCACGGGCCGCTCCTCTGCAGCGGAGGAGGAAGACAGTGCGAGGGGACAGAGGCAGCTACGTGGGTGGGCACAGGAGTTTGGGGAAGGTCTCCTTTAATTATTTCTATTTTCTCAGTAAAATCGAAAGTCGGGTCCTCTGCCAAGAACGAAGAAGGGGAAGAGGCTTTGGAGATTTGAGATGAGAGGAAAACTTGTGGAACAGTTCTTTTGGAGACCAGGTCCTTCATTCGCAGCCTGCCACTACATGCTGCTGGCCCTCATTGAAAGAGCCTCTGAACCCCACCTCTATGCGCTCCCTGCTCCCCCAACTCCCTCCCCAGAACACGTCTCCCTGATAGTGCTTAGTGTGCTGGTGTGCTGCTTGTCCTCCCTTGCTGTTTCTCGTTCTTAGAACAGTGCCTGGCATACAACAGACCTGAAGTCTGAGCCTCTCCTCTTCACTCACAAAAAGATGCCACTTATTTATGCCCTACGTCTCTATCCCAACTTCTTCTCTTGGACCCTTACACTTCCCTACCTTGTTCTGTGTCCTGGGAGACTATAAATTACATCTCCAGGCAGTTTGCTTTCTGGCTGTGGTTGTGGCCGATGAGTGGCAGGAGTCTAGAGCAGCAGGAGTGAGGTAACAGAATCTATTCTCTAAGGTGACTCCCTGTGGTCACCTCAGGCTGACTGCAGGTCAATTGAAGTTCAAAAATTGCTAGTCCCTCCTTTGCTACCCACCCTCACTTTCTCAGCGTGAGGAGTGGTTACACATCTGCGGCTAGCCTCAGGTAAGACCTTTGTGGTTTCCTTACCTTGCCCTAGCCTGTGTAAACAACCTTTGTATTAAATCCTCTTAAAATGATCCTAATTTGTGTGCATCATCTGTTTCCTGCTGGTACTCTGACATAATCCCTATCTGTGAATAATGATTCTAATAACTCGCTGAATTCTATTAGTGCCTTGTTATTCAAATGTGGCCAGGGGCCAGTAGCATGCCGTCACCTGAAAGCTTGTAAGAAAATGCAGAATCCCAGGACCCATCTCAAACCAAATGATTCAAGTTTAACGCTTGGTTGGAGTACATTGTTAGAGTACCGAGTTTTACTGAAGCTCTTTTGGGTGCAGAAAACCCAAGGACTCACTTGACTAGCTCAGGCAATGGGGTCTTAATCCTCAGGCGGCGAAGGAGACCAGCTTGCACAGAGAATCTAAAAATGGGACCGAGCAGGAGAGGGGAGCCTCGTGGAGTCAGGACCTACAGGGCGAGTGTGGGTCTGAGACCTCGACAAGGGCATCTGCAGGTCTTCGTGGCTCTGCCCGTACTCATTACTCTGTATGTGTTTGCTTCACGCTCCCTGACCAGTTGGATCTCTCACCACTTACTTTTATCTTTATGCTCACTTGTTCACTGAGAGCTTTGCCTAACTCTGAATCTGAACTTTTTTGCCTATTGTGTGCTCCCTGGTCTATCTCATAACCTTATTTTGCTGACTACCTAAATTTCAGTTTCTGAGAGTAAGAACGTAATTTGCCCAATTTGTCCCTGTTTGGGCACAGCTTTTTGCACCAGCCTCTCACCACGGCTAATGGCTAGCCTTTAGGTTAGCTGCCAATTCTTGATTCAGCAGGCACTGGTTAATATGGTATAAAACATGTCTGCCCTGGGCTATGAGATCAGCAGGGGCTACGGGAGAAAATCATGCTATGATTACACGTCTAGTTAAAATGGTCTAAAAGATGTGAAATAGGGTTTTCAAATCTTGGCCGCAGTTTCTTTCCCCTTTCCCTCCGCTCTCACCTCCCATCCTCCTTACACTTCCCGGGAACATCTGCTTCCTCTGGCAGACTCCAACAGTCATGGCGATGACTCATTACGTTCAGGGTATTCCAAATGTTGTGTAACAAAATTAATTACATTTAATTAAATGTATCCATTTTTTATAGCTCCAAACAAATAAAAAATACCATATTGAGCTTGTGAGATGGCAGACCTCCAGAGGGTTCTGTTGCTGGATGTGCCTGCTCTCAGAGACACAGGCAATTTTAGGGATCACCTTACGCGAGTGGATCTGATGGATGGCCTCAGATGGAACCAGGCAAGAATTCATCTCCGGGTCGCAGAGCAAGCAACTACTTATGTCCTCACTCCTTCCTGCATTCCAGCAACAGCTTTCTTACTCAGACAATAGTCTTCTTTCTGCCTCTTCATACAACACTAAAATGATGAAATTCCTTTTCTCTCTTCCTCACTGTATGTTAGCAGGAGAGAGAACTGTTTACTTCTTGCAGGTACAGGGCCTGGCATATGGTAGCTGCTAAATTCACTAACACTTATTGGATGAAAGAATGCTCTTGATCATTGATTATGTGTTTCTCTCACCTTGTGTACTAATCAGGTTTTTCTGTGATAATTCCCCAAGTTTCAGTGGATTTCTTGTTCCACAGGTTTGAGAGGTGACTGTGGTGGCTGCAGGTCTGTTCCACATGCCTTTTAACCTGCGCCCGGACTGAAGCACTGTTACTGAATAGTGGGATTTGGCCACCTATTGCGGAACACAGGCATAAAACAGAGATTGGTGGGGAAGCAAAAGATCTTTATTAAAATGTTGCCCAATTTGGGGGAGTGGGGACCTGCTGGCTCTGGGCTCCTCTCCTCTGCAAAACACAGAAAGATTCCAAACAAATAAAAAATACCATGTTAAGCTTGGTACCAGAACCAGAACCAGAACCAGAGACAGTGTCCAGAAATGCTGCTCCATTCTTATCTGTCTTCCTGGGCCCCCGAGGCCATTATGTGTACAGCTCTCCGGCTTCAGGCTCCCTCCCTGAAGTGCACACTTGTGGGGCCAGTGCTGGCATTGCCCTGCTGCAGCTTCTTCCCTCTCCTGGGGCCTGGGGCCACTGCCAGACCACTGCAGCCAGCTGTGCAGGAAGGATCTGCGCTCAGGGCCCTGTGCCTGAGACTGCTCGCACTCCCCGGCTGGCAAGCGTTTCATACTGTGCATCTGATCTTAGAGCGAGAAGGGGCATAGTTAGGGACCCACGTGTCATGCAGCCTTGGTGTCTGCAGGCCACCAACGGGCATGCCCAGGGCATAGGACTTGACCCCTGAGAGCCAGCTCCCGACCAGGCAAGTGAGGGGGCACAGAAGGTCCCCCCTCATGCCCTCCATTTAAATCCTCAGCCCCAAAATTCCATGAAGTGAAAGCACTCAACTTCCTAGCCAATCCAGGCTAGCGTCCATCATGATCACCAGTCTGTGCAAGGTCTCTGCCCCTCCCCTGCCACCATGATCCCTGAGGGGGTAGGAGAGTTTTCAGAAACCCATGTGCAGCGTCTCTGCCGGGGTGGGGCATCATCAGCAGGTATGTTTACCATTTGCTTACCCTTTACCTGGGGATCTCCCACTGGCAGGCTGTAGTTTCAGTCCTACCACCTCCAGCACTTCCCAACCACCCCCTTCTCTGGGGACTGAGCAGGCCCTTGCACCACAGAGGGTGGGGGGGCTCCCTGCCCGCTCTCCAGCAAAGTCATCGGATCTCCCTGTAACAGCAGCGGCCTCTCTTTGGTCCATGCTGGTCTCATGATGGAAGGCAAAATTGGAAGAGAACTGATGGAAACATCAATGCATCTTAAATCCTCTGCTTACAGGACACATTCCAAGGGCTAAAGTTAGGTACACAGCCAAATCCAATACCACTGACATGTAAAAAGTGTTCTTCCCAAAGGGAGGCGGGGGCTGGACTATTTGGTAAAAAACAATATAATTTACCATGTATTGTTAGCTGAGCTTTCTCACAACATTATTCTGATGTTTTCATTCATTTTCCAAGTTAGCAAACTAAAATCCCCTACAAGGTATATAATAAGGTGAAGATCCATTCAGTTTCAGGAAGAATACAACTGAAAGTAGTTTATGCAAAAAAGAAATTTACACTCCAGCCTGGGGGCCACATGTGGATTCCGCAGCACCACCCCCAGGCCCCAGGTGGTCTTGCACAAGCGCAGGCAATGGCGCCAGAACTGCCCAGGCCCCAGGGCTATGGATGTACAAAGTGAACAAGCAACAGAGCCACATTCTCCTTTCCTTTTGGAAGCAAAACAAAGGAAAAATGTAAAAACAGAAATTAAAACTTTTTAATTAAGAAAAAAATGCTCTGACCCATGACATAACTGGGAAGTACAACGCCATCAGGGTGTCTCTCCCCAGATCTGCACTCCGCTCATCGCCACGCGCTGGCCTCACACTCCCCCAGCTCTCAGGGGTCTGCCATCTGCTGGAGAAGTGGCCGGGCAGGCACTGCGGGCACTTGCAAGAGGCCTACAAGCTACCATGTGCTAAGAGATCAGGTTTTAGGTCACAGAGTTTTAGATTCAGGACTTCTATAGATTTTATAAATGACAGTGAGCAAATCTGCCAAGTGAAAGTTAAGTGATATCTTTGAGAAGGCTAAGTTAAGAATATGGAAAATTGACTGTTTCAGGAATTGGCCAAGCATTTCAATCTTAAGAACCTTCCCTTGAGAGAGCTTTAATATCAATGAACACAATGAAAACAATAATTTTATAGGAAATATGTTTATTATTAATCATCTCAATTCAAAAATACTCATTCTTTCTTAGGACTGGTCCATCATATTGTCTTTTTAAAGACATTAAATAAATAAAACTGTGAGCAATTTTACTTAATAGCACACATATACTTATGTAACATAAGCAAGAAATTCCTAGCAATGAAACATGGTCTCCAGAACTTATTATTAAAAGAAAGAAAGCACTTCTAATGTCAAGATGTAGGAACCCAAGGATAAAAATTTAAAACAGCACAGGCAGAAAAATGAGAACAAGACATTTTATAATCCACCCTCCCTTGAGTTTGCACTGGGATGGCACAAGCACGTCCTGTGAAAGAAGGCTACAGGTATTTTCACTTCCACCTGGAGAATGGGTCCTCTGGGCTTGGGACTCACGTTATCTAAGTTCCCCAGAGCCTGCTGCTTTCTCCACTTCCTGTCCACATAACCCCGTCCAGAGGTCTCACGGAGACGGCAGCAGCGGGAAGTGTTTAGCTCTGACCTTTGAGCAGACGTAGGGCGAGCTCTTCATCCTCTGCTAAGGACAGGCCCGTATCCAGCGGCTCTGCGGTCTCCCACTTGGCCTTCTTTTGGTTACGGCTTCTGAGTCCTGTGTCTTCCACTTCGCTGTTGTTCCTTTTCCTCCTTCCCTGCTTCTTCTTGGTATCGCTGGTGAGAACAAATCCAGTGATTTACTTTATAAATAAATAATTAAATTCATTATTATGAAATCAAACACTTAAAATGGGACAAAAATGCCAATAACAAATAGTTGGTAACGTGACATTATTCAAAAGAGAAAGAAACTGTAACAACTTCAGGATATCTGTCACAAGCAAGTACCTTCCCATTAATGGATGTGAAGCAAGGGCCTATACGTCCTGGGCACTGTGCAGGGGACTCTGTACACGCTGCCCCATCTGATCCTCACAATAATTCTAGAAATCTACAGATGTATTATTCACAATTTGAGGACACTGAGAGACCCACAGTTTGGCTCCAAACGGACTCCAATCTGTGCTGTGCTGCCTCATCAAATTATCTCTATTTAAAGCTATGTTATCCTGCCCTGGATGGTGTGGCTCAGTGGATTAAGTGCCGGCCTGCAAACCAAAGGGTCACTGGCTCAATTCCCAGTCAGGGCACATGCCTGGGTTGCGGGCCAGGTCCCCAGTGAGGACCACGTGAGAGGCAACCCACACATTGATGTTTCTCTCCCTCTTTCTCCCTTGTTTACCCTCTCTATAAAAATAAAAATAAATACAATCTTTAAAGAAAAAAAAAGTTAAGGTATCCTTTAGGTAGCAGTCTGTGGGCTAACAGATATCAGGTGCTAATTCTGTTATCTGCTGCATTAAGTTACGATATGTAGATCATGAGTATAACAACCTGAAATGTTAACATACAAATTAATTAAGACATCAAATAAATTTTCTCATTTAAAATTTGTATCTAAGGCTCACATGTAATCCTAAGAAAGCATAAACATTACTGTCACATTGTGAACACACCTGAGGCATAGAGCATAAAAGTAACGCCAAGTTCTGAAGACAGAAGCAATCACTTGATACATTAAACATTTAAAAAGCAAAACATCTCAAAGCATTTCAAGGCACCACCATCATGTTCAAAGATGACCCAATTATTGGACATAGAATTAAAACAAAATAAAAACCCCACCTATCAGGAATGGCAGTAGCAACCATTTATTGAAAGCTTGCTGAGGGTTTGGCACTGTGCTACATATTTTACACATTCACCCTCGTGAAAATCCTCGGTGTGAGAAGCAGTGGCCTCATTCTACAATGAGGTCAGAGAGGTTAAATGATCAGACCCGTGTTGCACACATGGGACTCACACCCACATCCGACTGACTAAATCCCGCCCAAAGTCAGGCAACCGAAAGCAGCCTGAGTTGGCCTGCTTCAGTCAGCACTTGCAGGACGGCAGGGGAAGGACCGGCTGCGGGAAGAGCACTGGTCTGACGCTTACACAGTCTGTGGCCAATCAACTAACACTTCTAAGCCTCAGCTTCCTCATCTGAAAGATGGGGATTGTATCATTTACTTAGTGGTACTGCTGTAGAATTACATAAAATTATGTAACTGCAAGAACACAGTAGTGCTCTTGACATGTTAGTTGCCAATGAACTACTCCCTTTCAAATAAATGCTTACATTGATGTTACGATAAACAACAAAAAAAATCACAGAAATTACATTATAACCCAAGCATATGATGTATTCAAAAGGAGAACAAAGCGCTTAAGTTTCAGTGGACTCCATGACTCCTTAGAAGATAGCTTGGATATCAAAGTGAAGGAGCCTAATAAGCATATGAAGCAAAACTGTTACTAATTTCCCTATTTACCTCCCAGAAATGCCCAATGCTCTGACTCAGCAGCCTTTCTCTTTACTAATGGAATAAAGAACAAGCCAGACAACACTACGAGGTTATCCACAAACAACTGCATATTTAAGTAGTGCCTGGAAAAATGACCATGAAAGACTTCCATGTGATCGGAATTCAGTCAGCAAGGAAAGGGTCCTAAATAAATTTTAAAAAATGTTATATTGTTATTCTACTACAGTCGTCCCCATTTTTTCCCCTTTGCACTCCTCCACCCAACCCAACCCAACCCAACCCCCACTCCCACAGACAATCCCCACCCCATTGTCCATGTCCACGGGTCATTCATACATGTTCCTTGACTGGTCCCTTCCCCTTCTTTCCACTCGTCCCCATCAGTTCACTGTTTGTTCCTTGTTTAGATGTCCCTGGTTCATTTTGCTCATTTTTTTTAGTCATTAGGTTCCTCTTACAGGTGAGATTATATGGTATTTGTCTTTTGCCACCTGGCTTATTTCACTCAGCATAATATTCACCAGTTGCATCCATGCTGTTGTGAAGGGTAGGAGCGCCTTTCTTTCTGCTGCATAGAATTCCATTGTGTAAATGTACCACAGTTTTTTGATCGATTCATTTACTGATGGGCATCTAGGTTGCTTCCAGCACTTGGCTATTGTAAATTGTGCTGCTATGAACATTGGGGAGCATAGGTTCTTTTGGATTGGTGTTTCAGGGTTCTTAGGGTATAATCCCAGCAATGGAATCTCTGGGTCAAAAGGCAGCTAGTTCCATTTTTAGTTTGCTGAGGAAATTCCATACTGTTTTCCATAGAGGCTGCACCAGTCTGCATTCCCACCAAGAGTGCTCTAGGGTCCCCTTTTCTCCACGTCCTCGCCAGCACTTGCTGTTTGTTGATTTGTTAATGATGGCCATTCTGACCAGTGTGGGGTGATATCTCATTGTGGTTTTAATCTGAATCTCTCTGATGACTAATGATGTTGAATATTTTTTAATATGTCTATGGGCCAACTGTGTGTCCTCCTTGGAGAATTGTCTATTCGGATTCATTGCCCATTTTTTAATTTGACTGTTTGTCTTCCTGGTGTTGAGTCATATGACTGAGTTCTTTATATATACTGGAGATGAAATCCTTGTCCGAGGTATCACTGACAAATATGTTTTCTGATACAGTTTCTTTTTTATTTTCATGAAGGTTTCTTTAGTTGTACAGAAGCTTTTAATTTGATGTAATCCCATTTATTTCTTTTTTCTTTTATTTCCCTTGCCCTAGGAGATATATGGGCAAAAATGTTGGCATGTGAGATATCTGAAATTTTCCTGCTAATGTTTTCCTCTAGGACTTTTATGGTGTCACAACTTAAGTCTTGTATCCATCTTGTTTTTTTTAAATATTTTATTTATTTTTAGACAGACAGGAAGGGAGGGAGAAATAGAGGCACAAAAACATCAATGTGTGGTTGCCTTTCGTGTGTCCCCCATAGGGGACCTGGCACACAGCCCAGGAAAGTGCCCTGATTGGGAATTGAACTACTGACCCTTTGGTTGACAGGCCCATGCTCAATCCATTAAGCCACACCAGCCAGGGCCTTTTATCCAACTTCAGTTTATTTTGGTGTGTGGTATAAGTCGATGGTCTAGTTTTATCTTTTTGCATCTCCCTATCCAGTTCTCCCAGCACCATTTATTGAAGAGGCTATCTTTACTCCATTTTATGCTTCTGCTCCCTTTGTCAAATATTAATTGACCATAGAGACTTGGGTTTATTTCTGGGCTCTCTATTCTGTTCCATTGGTCCATGAGTCTGTTCTTATGCCAGTACCAGGCTCTTTTGATTACAGTGGCCTTGTAATACAGTTTGGTATCGGGTATTATGATCCCTCCTACTTTGTTCTTTTTTTCTCAAGGTTGCTGAGGCTATTTTGGGTGGTTTTTGGTTCCACATACATGTTTGAAATATTTGTTCTATATCTGTGAAAAATGCCATTGGTACTTTAATAGGTATTGTGTTGAATCTATAGATTGCTTTGGGTAGTATGTACATTTTAATGATGTTAATTCTTCTAATCTATGAATGTAGTATATGCTTCTATTTACTTGTAACTTCCTTAAATTCCTTCTTCAGTGTTCTGTATTTTTCCAAGTTGCACCCAACTGTGTGTTGGGTAATAAACACACAATCCTTGGTCCCAACTGTGAGCTTTGCAATGTCCCATGAACTTGCTCCGGTCCCTCTTGACTGTGGGAAAACACTGTCTCAGACAATCACCCACAGACAAGGGAACCCCTGTGGAAGTCCTGGTTTCCGTGAAGTTCTAGTACACAATTGGAGCAAAAAATACGAGTTTGGATTCACAGAAGAGAGTAAGAGGAGCAGTGTGACTTTACTCACATCACGCCTCCCCCGAGGCGGCACTAACGATCAGGGGCAAGACAAGATACTCCCACATCCAGCACAGTCCTAGCTGTCCCAGTCAGAGAATTGTGCAACAAAAAGAAATAAAAGACATTCATATCAGAAAGGAAGAGGTAAAACTGTCAGTTTGCTGATAATATGATCTCATATACAGTATATTCTGAAGACTCCACCAAAATCTGTTAAAACTAATAAATAAACTCAGGAAAATTGCAAGAGATAAATTAATAGTGTTTCTAATAATGAAATATCTAAAAAAGAAATAAAGAAAAGTATCCCATTCACAAAGCATTTAAAACAATAAAATCCTTAGGAATTAATTTAACCAAGGAGATGAAAGATCTGTATCTTAAAACTACTAATACTTTGATAAAAGAAACTGAAGACATAAATAAATAAATAAGAAGATATCCTGTGTTCATGGATCAGAAGAATTAATATTGTTAAAATGGCCATACTACCCAAAGTCATCTATAGATTCCACTGGCATTTGCAAAGAAATATTTTTTAAAAACCCTAAAATTTATATGGAGCCACAAAAGACCCCAAACAACCAAAGTGACCCTGAGAAAGAAGAACAAAGCTGAAGGTATATTAACTGTATAATATAGTTAATATAACTATATAATATATAGTTATATTAACAAAAAGAATATGATGCTGGTACAAAAACAGACTAAGAGACCAACAGAACAGAACTGAGAACAAAAAAATAAATTCTGGCGTTTAAGTCAAATATGTATTTGACAAGAGAGCCCAGAACACTCAGTGGGGAAAAAGACAATCTCTTCAATGACTGGCTCAGCATTAAGAGAGCACAATACACTGGTTGATAAAACTCAACTCGGGACTTCCAGTCAAGATGGCAGCAGGGCACACATGGCTCACCTCCTCACACAACCGCCTCAAAATTACAACTGACATACAGAACAACTATCACTCAGAACCATCAGAAATCAAGTTGAATGAAGTCTGACAACTATGAAATGAAAGAAACTACATCCATCCAGACTGGTAAGAGAGTGCAGATGCAGAATGGACTGGTCCCACACCCATATGTGGTGGATAAAAATTTGGAAGGAGGTCTCAGGAGCGAGGAGTCCCAGACCCATACCAGGTCCCCCAGCCCAGGATTCCTGTGCCAAGAAAGTCCCTACAACTTCTGGCTGCAAAAACCAGTGGGAATTATGTCACAGGAAGAAAATTCTGGATCCCCAAGTAGTTCCTCTTAAAGAACCCACACACGGACTCACCAACTCAGACTCACTCCCTCTGAGTTCCATATCCAGGGTAGCAGCTCTAAAGGTACCAATGGTACAGCAGGAGAAACTGAAGTGTCTGGCAACAGGGTGAGCAGAGGCCATTGTCGCTTTGTTAAACCCTCTTCACAGAGCCAGTAGGTTTGGTGACATATCTGAGACTCCATCAACCTGGCTAACACTGTTTGACCCACCTTGGCGATCCCCAGAGACTCTGACCCACCAAAGTTAAGGGCCCACCCAAGCTACTTTTCAACAGGAATGGCTGGTCTTAGCTCATGCTTCACAACTTTCTAAAACCTGTCAAACAAGCAGCAGCTGGCTTCAGTGAGACCCAAGATCAGCACTAGCAGCAGCCAGATTAGAATTACAGCTTGGCTTCGCCTGGGAATCTCCAAGCCCAGCACAAGTAGCAGCCATCTCAGATTGTTTTACAGCTTAGGCAGGGT
>PVIA01013123.1:0-33892 GCA_004024845.1 Tonatia bakeri | reverse complement strand
GGATGCAACTGGAAAGCATTATGCTAAGTGAAACAAGCCAGGCAGTGAAAGACAAATACCATATGATCTCACCTTTAACAGGAACCTAAACAACAAAACAAAGAAACAAGCAAAATAACCAAAGACACTGAAATAGAGGACAGGCTGAAGGTGACCAGAGGAGAGAGAAGAGGGAGTTTCGGGGGAAAAGGTAAGGGTTTACAGGGACAAGTATAAAGGACACATGGACAAAAACTAAGGGGGGTGGAAATGGGAGGGGTGGAGAGGGAGGGGTGGGTGGGCTGGGATAGGAGTGATGGACAGAAAACTGTACTTGAACAATGATTAAAATAAAATTAGAAAAAAAACTATGGTACATTTACATGATGGAATACTACACAGCAGAAAGAAAGAAGGAGCTCCCACTCTTCGTGACAGCATGGATGGAACTGGAGAGCATTATGCTAAGTGAAATAAGCCAGATGGTGAAAGACAGATACCATATGATCTCACCTATAAGTAGAATCTAATCAGCAAAACAAACAAGCAAGCAAAGTAGAACCAGAGACACTGAAATAAAGAACAAGCTGACAATAACCAGAGGGGAGGGGGGAGGGGGATAACATGGGGGGTGAAGAAGGGGAAAGGAAGATGTATAAAGGACCCATGGACAAAGCCAAAGGGGGGTTGGATTGAGGGTGGGAGGTGGGAGTGGGTAGAGCAGGGGAGAGTGGTGTGGGGAAAATGGAGACAATTGTACTTAAATGACAATAAAAAATAAGAAAAAATATAAAGACTTTTAAAGATCTTGAGGCCCTTGAGGGGGGCCTCAAGTAGTTAAGCTACAAATGCTTTACATTTCCTATCATTTGTAAAGACCTATGAAAATATAATAAAAAATAGGATGTTAGGCCAAAATGAGTTAAAAACTGTAGTTACTATAAGTTACATCATTTCTCATTTTATGTCATTTTAATGTGTGTGTGTGTGTGGGGGGGTAATACCAAAATATAAAGAATTGTAGTGACTTAGAGCCAATGAAACAAAATTTAATGTATACTGGGGAAGGAGGCTGGTAGCAATTCTGCCATTTTCTTTCCGCCGCCACCTCTCAGCTCAACCTTGAATTTCAACAAAGCTGACAGGAGCTTCTGTTGCCTGCTGCCTGTTGCCAGAGAATTCTTTTTTCTAAACTGTCATGACCATTACATTGGGAAAAGGAACTTGGGTTCACGGTTGTTTCAGCTTGGGTGCTGGCAATATTGCCCTCTACTGGCAAAAGACTGAATTTGTAGCAGACCACTTGATACATTCTTTTCCTGCTATCAGTTTCGGCCACCTCTAATTTATAAACACAGTGTGCACATTGCAATCTGTTGTTTATAGCTTGCCTGCATTTTTCTATAAACACAAGTACTGTTTCACAGGGTAGTTGAGCCCCCAGGGTCATCCCTCCAAATCCATAAAGTAATTAAAGCTTACCCATGTTTCTGTGGAAAATGCTTTCAATTAGGATCAAGTGTTCACCAAGTATCACTTATGTGCAAGGCACTGCAGGGCTACCAATTTGATTCGGACAGTTCTTGCCTATAAGAAAGTAATTTATCTTGTAAGGGGAGCTAAGACATTAACATGAGTGACTCTGACAGGCAGACTATTTGAAGTGTCAGTTGGAGTAGTACATATGGAGAACAAGTGAAGATCAAAAAGAGGAAGATACCACATCTGGGGAGTAGAAACTAGGGGAGGCTTTAAGAAAGCAGTGGAATTTCACATGAATGATGAAAGGGTGTAGGATGTTTCAAGGACATGGAACAGAAGCAAAGCCATCAAAACTGGAAAACATGAGATGTGCGGAGAAAGGGCAAATATCCATTCTGTTGAACCAGAGTATTAGGGGAGAATCTAGGTATGTAACTTGAAGATCCCAGGTTATCCTTGGCAGCAGAAACAAGGATAACCTCTTTCTCCAACCCCATGTTTGGACAATGACTCCTCTCATTGAGGTAAGGCACACTGAGGGGGTTAAGATGCAGAGTCCAGCAGGTTGAAGGTTGCGAGTTTTGGAAGAAAGAACTGTGGGGTGTAGAATCGGCTTGTGGATTTGGAGGAGAAGCTCTGGGTGGGAGCTGGGAAATGAGCAAGAGGTAGGCAGTGGAGCTTGGAGCTGCCCTACTTTCTCCCTTCTGCCTCTCTTCCCCCTCCTCCCCTTGCTCACCTCTGACTAGCCCAAGAGACAGACACTGAGAGAGTGAAAGGGTTATAAGAGACCATTCTGCATGGCACGGGCCCAGCTCCCACTCAGATGCACAGGACCCATGCCCACGGATAGGTTCTCCCATGGGGAATCAGGCCTGCACTGTACCTAGACTGCTGTGAGACTTGCTTTTGCTAAAACTCCCTCACCCTGAATTGAGACAGCAAGTGCTCACTGTAACTTCCTAAAATCCGTGCTAAACCTTCCAAGGATGACTGTAACCAGCTCAACCACTTTTCCCTTTGCATTTGCAAATATCCTTCTGTGATGTGATTAGCGGCATCGTCCCCTTTGTTTTCTGTAAAAGGTAACCACCTAAAGCGAACCTGTGCATAGTAAATGAGGACCATCATGTAACAGGCCCAGAAAAGAAATAAAGGCCGGTCACAGCAAGGGTCAGGGTGCTCTCCCCTTGAGAGAGTAGCCATGCCATCCCTTTTCCTCCACAGAACTCAGTAGTCCTTGTGAATTTCTCATGCCTCATCCACAATGTGGTGGACCCCAGGAGCTGGGGTCTGCATCAGAGGGTGAGATGGGAAACTTCAGTAGATATTGGGACTGACAATAACATTTACTGTTGGGAGGGGTTGGTTGGTCTTGGTGGTGGGGTGAAGTGGTGGGGAGTTGAAAATAGCTGTGGAAGGCAGCGATTGAAAGGGATTTCCCCTTCACTCCACTTCATTTTCTGGAAGTTCCTCCTTGTCACTGCTGGCCCTGGGCCTACCATGAGGGAGAAATGGAGAAAGAAGTGGGTATCCTCCAGTCATGCAGCTAGGGTGGCCATTCCTAAGTGGCAGCCATATGTAGTTACTCCTACATACATCAAAGAGGCTCCCAGCCTCTTTCTTCTACTTAAGTGTAGAGAAAAATTTATTGCAAAGTTGGGAACATTACTTTGTAGCAGTAGAGAGCAATCTACCATCACCTGAGAGGCTAAGGAAACATGAGTTTCAAACTCAATTTGGTAGCAGGAATGATAACAATAAAAGGGCTAGCATTTTTTGAGGGAATGTTACGTGGCAGGTACTGCATGTTCCTCATTTGAGTTAATCCTCAGAGTACAAACGGTATAAATGGAAGCTTTGAGGTCAAACCAACCTGAGTTTAAAATCTTAGTCCTGTGAGAGAAGTTTCACTTGAGGACTCCTGCTTTAAGTTTCCATTTTGCTCTTAGATTTTGGACTTGCATTCGTTACCTCCTGTAATAAAAAAGAGTTTACATTCAAGAGGAAATAATCCAGGAAAAGGAAGAACAAGTAGATTAAGGTGTGTAGCTCTGTGGCTGCCATGGTATGGTTTTTGACAGATCATCCAATCGGGACAGATCATCTCCAAAAAAGAGATGTTATGAGCATTAAAGGCCAAGTGTCATGCGGAGGAACTGGACTTTGGGGCTGTGTTGTTGGAAGAGGTGGTGCTGACAATTGAACAAGGAAACCTGGATCTGCAGATCAATACAGAACTAATTATTGCCTACCTCCAGGTGGTCTCAGTGAGAGTACTAATCCCTTGGGTGCAGTGATAGTGGCATCTCTTTTGTGCTGTCCAGAGAAGATGGGATTCCAGTCAATGAACCAACTGCAAGTCATCCTGAACTGTGTTAATAAGTTCTGGACATTTCAAGACTTGGCTGGCCATGGTATTCCTCTTCCAGACACTTGCTCTTATGGTGGTCATGAAAACAGCAGAGAAGACCCTGCTATTAAGATCTTAGTGACTTTCATTTATACAGACAAGCAGAAGACATGAGATACAGAGAAATGTTAGGCTCTCATAGTCACCCTTTTACTGGTCAAAAATGTTTGTGCTCTCAAACCATGAAGAATTTACACATTTTTTCATGGTCCCTCACTTTTGATTTTGTACAGTTGGTACAAATTTCAGAATAGCATAACTTCATATTGTGGTGCATATTTATAATGGATGAGGAAAACATCTACCTAAATTATAAGAATTTTTACACAAATCTGAAAATTTTGCCTTACCATATTAACTACCAGCTTCATATTAATAGTTTATGAACTCTTAAGAGTCTCTTATTGGAATTTATTATTTTTGTTTTTAGTTTTTTCTTTAATTTGGGTGGGAGAACAATCTAAATATAACACAATAAAGATTTTTAATGACCAAAAAAAAAAATTCTAAACCCTGTCACTTAGTAGCTCAAGCACTCTGAAATTGACAAAGAGTAAGAACTCAATAAATATGAAAGAAACAATCAATTATACAATCAATATTAATAATATTAATTAATATCACAATATATTATGTGTATACACACAATTCTGTGAAGCAGGTGCACTTCTTTTTTTTCCCATTTTTAAAATTTTATTGCTGTTCAAGTACAGTTGTCTGCCTTTTCCCCCCACCAGTCCTCGACCCCAGCCATCCCCACTTCCCTCCCCTGATTCCACCCCCTTGGTTTTCTCCCTGTGTCCTCTGTAGTTGTTCCTGAAAACCCTTCACCCTTTCCCCCACTTTATCCCTTCCCACCTCCCAGCTGGTTACTGTCAGTTGTTCTTAATTTCAATGTTTCTGGTTGTATTTTACTTGTTTTTCTTTTGTTGATTAGGTTTCTGTTAAAGGTGAGATCATATGGTATTTGTCCCGTACCGCGTGGCTTATTTCACTTAGCACAAAGATCTCCAGTTCTATCCATGCTGTTGCAAAGGGTAGGAATACTACACAGCAGAGAGGAGTTCCTCTTTCTCTCTGCTGTGCAGTATTCCATTGTGTAAATGTACCATAGTTTTTTGATTCATTCATTTACTGATGGGCACTTAGGTTGCTTCCAGTGCTTGGCTATTGTAAATTGTGCTGCTATGAACATTGGGGTAAATAGGTTCTTTTGGATTGGTGTTTCAGAGTTCTTAGGATATAAACCCAGCAGTGGAATTGCCAGGTCCAAAGGCAGATCCATTTCAGTTTTCTGAGGAAATTCCACACTGTTTTCCATAGTGGTTGCACCAGTCTGCAATCCCACCAACAGAGCACTAGTGTCCCCTTTTCTCCACATCCTCTTAAAAACTTGTTGTTTGTTGCTTTGTTTATGATGGCCATTCTGACTGGTGTGAAGTGGATCTCATTGTGGTTTTAATTTACATTTCTCTGATAGCTAGCAATACTGAGCATCTTTTCATGTGTCTCTAGGCCTTCTGTATTTCCTCCTTGGACAAGTGTCTGTTCAAGTCCTTTGCCCATTTTTTTAATTGGTTCTTTGTCTTCCTAGAGTGGAGTCGTGTGAGTTCTTCATATATTTTGGAGATCAAACACTTGTCTGAGGTATCATTGGCAAATATGTTTTCCCACATGGTCGGTTCTCTTTTCATTTTAATGCTGTTTTCTTTAGTTGTGCAGAAGCTTTTTATTTTGATGAAATCCCATTTGTTTATTCTTTTGTTTATGTCCCTTGCTCTAGGGGACATATCAGTGAAACTATTGCTGCATGGGATATCTGAGATTTTCCTGCCTATGTTCTCCTGTAGGACTTTTATGGTGTCACAATTTACATTTAAGTCTTTTATGCCCCTTGAATTTATTTTTGTGTATGGTGTAAGTTGGTGATCAAGTTTCATTTTTTTGCATGTAGCTGTCTAGCTCTCCCAACACCATTTGTTGAAGAGGCTATTTTTACTCCATTTATTCTGCTGTCCCCTTTGTCAAATATTAATTGGCCATAGAGACTTGGGTTTATTTCTGGGCTCTCTGTTCTGTTCCAGTGGTCTATGTGTCTGTTCTTATGCCACTACCAGGCTATTTTGATTACAGTGGCCTTGTAATACAGTTTGATCTCAGATATTGTGATTCCTCCTACTTTGTTCTTCTGTCTCAAAATTGGGGCAGCTATTTGGGGTCGTTTACGGTTGCATATAAATTTTTGAAGTGTTTTTCTATATCTGTGAAATATGTCATTGGTACTTTAATAGGGATTGTGTTGAAAGTATAAATTGCTTTGGGTAGTATGGACATTTTGATGATGTTAATTCTTCCAATCCATGAGCATGGTACATGCTTCTATTTGTTTGTGTCTTCCTTCACTTCTTTCTTCAGTGTTGTGTAGTTTTCTGAGTACAGGTCTTTTACCTCCATGGTTAGGTTTATTCTTAGGTACTTTATTGTTATTGTTGCTATATCAAATGGGATTTTCCCCCTGATTTTTGTTTCTGACACTTCATTGTTGGTATACAAAAATGTCTTTGGTTTTTGAATATTGACTTTGTATCCCACTGTTTTGTCAGAGTCATTTATTAGGTTGAGCCGTTTTTTGGTGGAGCCTTTAGGATTTTCTATGTACACTATCATGTCATCTGCAAACAATGACAGTTCTGTGAAGTAAATGCACTTGTTATTCTTATCTTATAAATGAGACAATTAAGGCCCCCTAAGGAATTTGCACAAGTTTACACTAATACTTGTTGACAGAACCTGAATTCAAAACCAGTTTGTCAGTACAGAGTTTTTGTTAAAAATGATGAAATAATTCTTGAAATGATTGCACACCATTACAAATATGCCTAATGCCACTGACTGGTATATTTTACTGCACATAAAAAATAAAAATAACCCAGTTGTCAGAAGCTTAAATCTTAACCACTGTGCTATAAATACTGCCTCTGAACATTAATTGAGTTTCTATTGTTTATAATGATTTTCAATGTGTTAGAACAAGGACTCAATCTGCAGTCAAAAGATCCTCTGTTCAAATACCACATCCGCTTCTTACTTATCATGTTATCAGTGAGTGACTCAAACTTGCCTGGGTTTTCTTGGGTGGAAAGAGGAACCAAGTTTCATGCAAGGAAGCCCCTCTCCAAGGGTTCCCATCAGTTGCAGAAACACAGATCCTTGGGGAGAGGGGACCCCGAACACTTTCAGCCTCTGACAAGGAGGGTAATTAAGGTTTGTGGCAGTTTAAGGTTTGAGCCAAGAATGGTCTTGGTTACTCCTTTTACTAAAGTGAAATGTGGCAGCTGCTGAGTGGAAATTTCTATGAGGAAGTAAACAGTTACCGATAGGGGAACTTGAGAAGGGCCTACTTGGAAATGGGAAGGAAGGAAGATGAGGTCATATAGAGATAAACCATTTTAGTGGATTGAAAACAAAACAAAGCCAGTGTTTTCATGCACCGCAGAAAAGAATCCCACGCAACAAGCCATCCTGTTAGCTACTTTTCTTGCAGAGAGATCACTGTTTTGCACAAGATTCTTTCAAAATAAAGCCAAAGCTTCTGTCAGCCTCTTTAGTCCCTCTATGGTTTTTCAGTATACCCAATGAAGAAGAGAAATGCTCAATGACAGCTGTGTCCCTAGATATACCATGGCACTGTAAGAAAATACAACACATGAGAAAATCTCCTCTCCTTCCAATTTTCTAGACTGCAACCCCCATCCCCTCAATTTCCCTAAAGCTGTCACTAGACTTGTTTAGGAATGAAGAAATATAACCAGCAAATCCTGCCTGAGGGTAACTTTGGCCCTCGAGGTTCCCCGGGGCCGCTGCAGATGGAAATAAAGAGCCGTCCAATGCGCAATCTTGTTGCTCCCATGGGAAAAGGGGTAGCAATCCCCTCTAGTGGAGAATGCCCTGAGCCCTTCTCCGACATGGCTTTTATCAGGGTTGGGAAGTGCAGGGGGATACAGCACACGAGCATAGCTTATCAATGTCCAACAGGCTACAGTCATAAAATACTAACACTATCTGTAGATAACAATTAAAGAAACACAGAAATCTTTTCAGGTTGGGGTCTGTAAGACATGCAGGAGCCAGATGGCTGTAAAGGCGTATATCATGAAGTAGGGAGTTTCACTCTTTATGCCTTGAACTCAAACATCTGGGCTATGCTAACAGCTTATCACTGAGCAGAGCTGGCTTCAGAGGACAAAAATGTACATTTCACGCCTGATTCCCATGAGACCCTTGATGTTAGAATCTAGTCATTCCTGCCACTTGCGTTATGATCTGGTTTTCCAGGGAGACTTACTAGCCCCTTTCAGAGCTTGCTCCGGTGGGGAAGGGCGGGTGGCTACAATCTCCAAAACCACACAGAGCGGTCCCCAACAACTGCCATCTCTTGTAAAGCCAGGCTTCATCAGAAGCTTCATACCAGACTTGGCTGCAAAAAATTATTTTCTGTGTTAATGGTTTTAAGCTTATAACACATGTCCATTTTTTAAAATATTTAATTTTAGAGAGAGGGGAAGGGAGGGAGAAAGAGAGGGAAACATTGATGTGTGGTTGCCTCTTGCACACCCCCTACCAGGGGTAGGGGGAATTGGCCCACAACCCAGGGGTGTACCCTGAATGGGAATCGAACTGGCAGTCCTTTGTTTCACAGGCCTGTGCTCAATCCACTGAGCTACGCCAGCCAAGGCACATGTTTTCGTAATAAAAGCTCTTCAGGCCCTGACTGGAGTGGCTCAGTTGGCGGGGTGTCATGCTGCAAAGAGAAGGGCTACCAGCTCAAAGCCTGGTCAGGTCACATACCTAAGTTGCAGGTTCTGTTCCTGGGTCTGGACACATAGGTGAGGCAACTGGTCAGTGTTTCTCATATCAATGTTTCTCTCCTACTCTTTCTCCATCCCTTCCCGTCTCTGTAAAAATAAATAAATAAAATCTTTTTTTGGAAAGCTGTTCATGGTACCAGGTTGCCCATGGAAGTGCATTTATCCCGAGAAGACATGTAGAATACCTTGCCAGGGCGCAAGGCAGGACAAGTCCACTACTCCCTGTACACAGTGTAAGCAGTGGCTATTACAGCCTAGAAGAAAAGTACTGAATTCCTGCCTCACTGTACTTTCCCCATCTTGGCCCCATTAACTAGTTGGTCCCGAGAAATACAAGCATGTAACAACCCAGCCGGGACCACGGGATGCCCATGTTCACGGTTAGCCTCCTGCAGCTCTACCTCAGCAGGCTTGTTTCCATGCGCTGTGCTTCTCTCAGGCTCTATTGACTCAGCACGTAGGCTCCTGATGCTGCCCCTTCTCTCCTGTTTCCACACTCATTTTAGCCATGTTCCTCCGTCTGGGTCTCAGCAATCCCTCTCAGATTCTGTTAGTTTCCCCACAGCACCACACATTCACCTTCTGCCCATTCCCTTCGACTGAGCTGACCTGCTCACTAAGGCTGGACATAACCAGAGAGCCCTCTGAATACCCGAATCCACGCAAGCCGAAGTCCCTTATATAAAATGGTGTAGAATAATGCATACAGTCAGCCACTCTCATTCACGGATTCCCAACTGTGGATCTAAAATGTTGTTTTCGATTGCAGTTGGTTGAATCCACAAATGCAAACCCACAGATACAGAGGGCTGACAGACCAAGAAGGCTGTACAACTATTCTCAAAATCAACTTGAGCTGTCCCCTCATCACTATTGGCGCTGTCACCTAAGAGGTTAATAAGGGAACCCATTAGACTCAGGTTTCTCAGATATAATTATGACTGGAAACACTGTGTGTTAAGGGCCCTAAGGGAATACGGTATAAATTATATTCTTTGTCTCTTAGCTGGCAGAAAGGTAATACAGTAGGACCCTTCCTGAAAACAGGAATATATAGGAATTATGCTGGAATGATGTGCACTATGCTAGATATTTTCATATTTCCAAACTGCATTGAGAAACATTTCATGGCTCTACCTGCTAAGATATAAACAAGTCTGCAGGAAAATGGATTTGTTTTGTTTCCTTAAATAGATGCCACGGGTAAGATGAAACAAACTGGTAACCCAGTTTTTCAAAGTCTCAAAGAGATCAATGTGTAATAAATTTCCCTGATCAGCTGAACCCAAGAGCCTCTGGGAGCTAACAGATTTTATCTGACGCGGACGCTGCCACATATGTGGCACATCAGATTCTCCCTTGGACGCCCAAAGGCAGATAGAATTTATGTAGTTTGCTGCCCTCTGGTGACCACAGGCAGCAATAACAGCAGGCAGGACAGTTAAGGTTCTACTAGGCGTGGCAGCAGGGCAGCAGGTTTGTGCCTGTCATAAACGTTCCAGGTCAAGGAGGTGTGGGACTGAAATTCAGTTCATCCACTTTTTATCAAGCTGTGTGCCATGCTCAGAGTTGCATCCAATGGGATTTTGACAGCTTTTTAAAATTTTTTTTCCCCAAAGAGCCCTCTTTTTCTAATCCCAATTTAGAAATCTCCGTGTTGCTTAAGATTTTTAATTTCTAGAGGTATCATATAGGTTGCTACCACCTCTTTATAATAGGCCATGAACTCAGCATGTATGCAGCCTTTGGGAGCATCATTTCCATTTTTGAAAATTCACTTGTCCTTATAAGAATACTTCAGGAGTGTGTGTGTGGGAGGTGGTAAGAAGAATGGAAAATTCTAGATCTTGTCCTATATAACCTTAACATACTCAGGAGCTTAGGGAAAACTCATGTGCCAAGATTTGTTGTAATTCTGCACCTCTGCTGCCCATCTGACTGGAACCCACATTTGCATGATTGGACACCACCAGTGGATGCCTCTATTAGGGTGCCAAGGTCCCTGAGCCTAAACATCTCACATGGCAACAATTGGCTACAGACAAGTGGGGACAACTTCTTTGGTATAGGTCACATGCTGTCTGGCTAATCGGGGCTATTTCACTATTTTACCTGCCTGGCTCCTATAAGCATTTGAGTTAATGACTTCTGTAACACAGATCAGGGAGAACAAAGAAGGTAAATGTGCCACCTTGGCCCGAGTACACACACAATTACCTGTGGCAGACCGACCTTGAAAATCTATTCTTCTCTTTCTCTACAATAATAGAATTGTAGTAGGGACATAGCTGCCCAGCTAAGAATTCCCTTTTTTAATCCTAAAAACCTGTGTAATTACAATGGTGATATGACCGTTTTCACTAATGGCACATGAGTGGAAGTGGTGTGTGCTACTTCCAAGGCCTGGCCTGTAAAATTTTGCCAAGTGTTGTTCTGTGACCTTGCCCCTCCCATGAGTTGACACACAGATGAATCTGACCTGGCTTCAGCTATGCTGCTAAGGCCAAAGCTCAAGGGGTGATGGAAAAATAAAATAGATTGAACCTAAGTCCCCGGATGACAACATGGGGCAGAGTGGCCGTGTAAATTTGAATTATGCACTGAGTGTATTTGAGAGAGAAATAAATTTCTTTTTTTTTAAGTTGTATGGTTTTTGTTTGTTTTTAAGATTTTATTTATTTATTTATTTATTTATTTATTTATTAGAGCGGGAAGGACGGGAGAAAGAGAGAGAGAGAGAAACATCAATGTGCGGTTGCTGGGGGCTGTGGCCTGCAACCCAGGCATGTGCCCTGACTGGGAATCGAACCTGTGATGCTTTGGTTCGCAGCCTGTGCTCAATCCACTGAGCTAGGCCAGCCAGGGCAGAAATAAATTTCTTTAAGCCATTGAAGTACTGGGTTTTTTTGTTTGTTTGTTTTTTCTCATATTTTATTGATTCTGTTATGGCAGTTGTCCCAATTTTCCCCCTTGCCTCCTCCACCAAGTACCCCCCCACTCCCTCAGGAAACCCCCCCCCCCCATTGTTCATGTCCATGTCCATGGGTCATTCATACAAATTCTTTGGCTACTCCTGTTCCTACACTGTGTTTTACATCCCTATGGCTATCCTGTAAATACCTATTTGTACTTCTTAATCCCCTTACCTCTTCACACATTCCTCTATATGCCCTTTCATCTGGCAACCATCAAAACACTCTCCGTATCCATGATTCTGCCTCTGTTCTTCTTGTTTGCTTAGCTGGTTTTACAGATTCAATTTTTGAAAGTTATGTATTTATTGTCATTTTATTGTTCATAATTTTACTCTTCTTAAATAAGTCCCTTTAACATTTCACGTAATAATGGCTTGGTGATGACAAACTCCTTTAGTTTTTTCTTGTCTGGGAAGCTCTTTATCTGCACTTTAATTCCAAGAGACATCTTTGCTGCATAGAGCAATCTTGGCTGTACTTCCCTCCTTTTCATGACTTTGAATATTTCTTACCAGTTCCCCCTAGCCTGCAAAATTTCTTTTGAGAAATCAGCAACAGTCTTATGGGAACTTCCCTGTAGGTAACAAACTGCTTTTCTCTTATGGCTTTTAAGATTCTCTCTTTATCTTTAACCTTTGGCATTTTAATTATGATGTGTCCTGGTGTGGACCTTTTTGCATTAATCTAGTTTGGGACTCTCTGTGCTTCCTGGACTTTCATGTCTATTTCCTTCACCAAATTAGAGAGGATTTCTTCCATTATATTTTCAGATAGATTTCCAATTTCTTCCTCTTTCTCTTCTCCTTCTGGCACCCTTATGACATGAATGTTGGAAAGCTTGAAGATGTCCCAGAGGTTGCTTATACTATCCTCATTTTTTTTTGCTTCTTTTTTCTTCTTGTTCTAATTCTTTTTCTTCCTTATGTTGCAAATCATTGATTTGATTCTCGGCTTTATCTACTCTATTGTTGTTTCCCTGTAAATTGTTCTTTATTTCAATTAGTGTATCCTTTATTTCTGAGTGGGTCTTTTTTTGCTGCTGAGGTCCTCACTAAGTTGTGAGCATCCTTTTGTTTCATTTCACAGGCCTGTGCTCAATCCACTGAGCTACACCAGCCAGGGCCCAGTTGTGAGCATCCTTATAAACCAGTGTTTTGACCTCTGCATCTGATAGATTGCTTATCTCCATTTTATTAAGCTCTTTTTTTTTTTTTTTGCAGTTTTGATCTGTTCTTTCATTTGGGCCATGCTCCTTTGTCTCCTTGTACTGGCAGCCTCCCTGTGTTTCTATGTATTAGGTAAAGATGCTTTGACTCTGTTTCTTGGTAGGGTGGTCTAAGGTAGTAGGTGTACTGTAGGGTCCAGTGGCACAGCCTCCCCTATCACCCAAGCTGGATGCACAAGGTATACTCTTCGTGTGAACTGAGTACACCCTCCTCTTGTAGTTGAGCCTTGGTTGCTATTGGCAGATTACTGGAAGGCATTTATTCAGGCCAGTCAGCTGCTAGGACTGGCTGTGACCACTGACCACTAACCTCCATCCTCTGTAGAGGATCAGCTGTGCAAGGGCAGGGACGTGGTGCCCCGATGTGGTCTGTAGCTTTCCACTGGGAGTGCAAGCCCTGGGGTTTCCTGGGTAGTGAAGGCCAAATTCAGCCCCCACCTTTGTTTTCCCTGGGGCCAATCTGCCTGAGGTATAGAGCATCTGTGATTGCTGCTACTTGTGCTAAGCTTGGAGATTCCCAGTTGAAACCAAGCTGTGAATCTAGGCTGGCTGCTGCTGGTGCCATGCCTGGGACCATTTATCAAGAGATATGGTGGCTGAGGGCACACTAAAGCAAGTTGTTGCTTGTTTGAAAGGATTTAGGAAGTTGTGAAGCCTCAGCCAAGACCAGCAATTATTATGGAAAAGCTTATTTTAACAGCTGCGAGTTGGATGGGACAGAGCCTCAGGGGATCTCCAGGATAGGGCAAATAGTGCTAACCAGGTTGATGGAGTCTTAGATATGCCACATGCTTGCTAGCTCTGTGGCTCTGCCCACTTTTCTGTCTGGGAGAAAACTGTTTCCCACCTCTTGCCTTGATGCCAGACACTTCAGTTCCTCCGTGTTTGCCCCTGGTGCCCTTCAAGCTGCTACTCCAGTGCTGGAGCTCAGAGGGAGTGAGTCTGAGTAAGTCCTTGTGTGTGGGTTCTTTAAGAGGAACTGCTTGGGACTCCAGAAGTTTCTTCCACTGACTCAATCCCTGCTGGTTCTTGTAGTTAGAAGTTGTGGGAACTTATCTTCTTGACACTGGAACACTGGACTGGGGGATCTGGTTTGGGGCTGGTACTCCTTGCTCCTGAGATATCCCTCCCAAATTTTTATCCACCACATGTGGATGTGAGACCAGCTCTTCCGCATCTGTGCCCTCCTACCAGTCTGGATGGATATGCTTTCTTTAATTCTGTCGTTCTCAGACTTCTATTCAACTCTATTTCTGATGGTTCTGGTGATGGGTGTTCTATAATTTAGTTGTAACTTTGATGTGGTTGTGCGAGGAGGTGAGCCGTGTTTATCTATGCTGCCATCTTGACCAGAAGTCCAAGCTATTTTTGGATTTTTTTGTTACAGCAGCCAAGACATACCCTAATTAAATAGTGATCAATGAAAGGACTTTTGTATGAATATTGAAATGAGTATAGTGATCCACCTAGACAACATTTTGGTGTATGTCACCCAGTCTGGCCTCAAATCAACCTGGGCTAACTCTGACAGTACTGTTTCTGGGCCATATGGGGAAAATGACTAAGTGTTCAAGTGGGATTGTTTAACAGACAAGAGTAATGTCAAACAAGTTCATAGGATTAGAGGCTTTTAGACTGACTAATGTTGTCTGGGAATGATGAGGTTTTTCAGAAACTATCTCAGTGATTCCTGTTCTATTTTTCACCCAGCTAACACTAATAAATCATCTGAAAAAGGAAAGCTATATGCCTGAAGTCCAGTCATGGAATTCCAAGTCCCAAAAAGTCTACTCACCTATACCAAAATCTTGGTTCATCCCAACCTAGCCAAAACATACACACTCAAAAACAAAGCTTAATCTATGCCATCCTGCCCAAGGAGGATCCGGGCATTGAGACTGCCGTATTTATGTCTATCTCCACAAAGTTGGTGCCAGTGAAAGCCAGTTTCCTAGTGTGGAAATGAGAGCCCTTAGTGATCAACCACACCTCCCTTTAAATCTAGGAGCATAGCCATAAAAAACCCAACACTGTCTTTAGATCACTCCATCCTAGACAAGCGAAGGCAGACCGTAAAACTCTGACCATGCCAGGAGAACTGAACCACCTTCATGTATCCATAATTTGTTTCTTTAACTTGCTGAGATATATTCCATGGTAAGGGTATGCCTCAGTTTAAACATTCTTCTTTCCTGATGCTCTAATATTCCTCCTTTTTATACTTTTCTTTTTGTTTAAAGAACTTCCTTTAATCATTATTTAAGAGGTAAGCTAGTGAAACATTCTTTTGATTATACTGTCTGAAATTGCTTTCATTCCTCCTTCAGTCCTGCAGAATATTTTTGCAAATATAGAATTTACAGTTAACATTTATTTTCTCTCAGCACTTGAAAAATGTGTCCCTTCATTCTTGTCTCTATGATTTCAGTTAAGATATCTGATATAATTTGAATTGATGTTCTTTTGCAGGTAATACATTGTTTTACTCTGGCTGCTTTCAAGACTCTTCGTGATCTTTGGTTCCAAAAAGTTTAAATATGATGTAGCTTGGCATGGATTTCTTTAGGTTTTTCCTGTTCAAGGTTTGCTCAGCTTATTGAATTTGTATGTTTGTGTTTTTCACCCAATTCAGGAAGTTTTCAGCCATTTTTTTTTAAATACACTTTCAGCCCTACCCTTTTCTCTTCCCCTTCTGGAACTCTGATAATACAAATGCTGGATCTTGTTATTGTCCCATAGATCCATGAGGGTCTGCTTATTGTTTTCAGTCTATGTTTTCTCCATTATACAGAATGGGTAAATTCTATTGATTTTTCCTCACCTTCACTAACATATACTCTGTCCTTTCAACTTTATGATTGAGTCTATCCAGTGAGTTTTCCATCTCTGGTTTGTATTTTTCAAGTTTATCATTTCCATTTGACTCTCTTTGTAACTTCTATTTCTTTGCCGAAATTTTCTATTTTTTTTATTTGTTCTAAGAATTTGAGCTGCTGAAGCATTTTTATAATGGTTGCTTCATAATCATTGTCAAAGAGAGGAGATCTAAGATGGTGTTAGAGTAGGTGGATGTTATTCATCTCCTTCCAGGACCAAACTGGAATTAAAATTAAAATATAGAGCAATCATCTTGAATAACAACTGAAGACTCTCTGAACAGGAGTCTTATAACCAAGGATTTACAGAAAAACCCACATTAAGATTGACAGGAAGGGCAAAAATTTGAGAAGGGTGGCAGCTGAGATTCTAGAGTGATATCTCAGCTACAGAGGGTGCCCCCCTGATAAGCGTGGGGTCTCAAATCTAAGCTGGGATCCCCTACCTAGAGCACCAGATCCAGGAATAGGTGCCCACATAATATCTGACTGTGAAAATCAGCAGGAATTCTGTTCACCGGAGAGATTCAGGTCTGCTAGAGACACTGGCACCCTCTTAAAGGGCCAATGCACAAAATCTCTTTCACAGCCACTCACTCTGGGCTCTGGCACAGGGAGAGCAGAGCAGACTAGAGTCTTCAGAGGAGAGACTGGGATTTGTAACTCTAGTAAGGTAACTGAAGGGAGAGCTGCCACAATACTAGTACTGAGTCACTCTCCCACTTCCTGGGTGGAGCACTCCCTTTCATATGGCATCAACTTGGGAGAAAGCAATAGCCCCACCCTCTGGACTGCTTGTTGCCCCATCCTTCAAAGTTCATGTGTGTTGCAGAGGAGTCAGCTGCCTGGGTCTAAAATGTAGAGGTCTGAGCAGACTCAAGGGGTGTCCGTGACAGAGTTGTTAGGCTTTGGGGTGGGACCATTCCACCCACTTTCTTGTGAACCTGACTAGCACCTCCTCTTCATGGGAGATATGCTAGCCCTTACCTCTGGACTACTGGTGGCCCATTCTCCCAAATCTTGGTGTTTCCATACTGGCGAGGTCTGAGCCAAATCCAGGAGAGACTGAGATGTGTGGCTCTGGGGTGGGGGCCACTCTTTCCACATTCTTCTAAGCATGATGGGCACCTACCCCTCATGGGTAATCCACTAGCCCTACCCTTCTGACTCCCAGCAGCCCTGCCCTGTTCAGTCGGGGCTCCTGGCAGAATCTGGGACAAACTGAGTTGTATGGCTCTAGGATAGGGAGCATTTTTCCCTTGCATGCCTGACCAGTGCAGAGCCCTCCTTTCACAGTCAAATCTTGGTCTGTTTGGGTCTGATAAGCTCTACTGGCCTCACCCTGATGAAACTCTAAGACTCTGCCCCAGCACAAAATTGTGTAAGCATGTAGCAGTTGGCAGCTAGACTTGGTACACATTAGGACATTTGCTGAGTGACTGCAGACACAGGACTGACATAGAGTTTAACTCGTATAAATCTGGTGAACAACATTTGTGACTACCTGGCAACTGAGAACCTACCTCATGCAACTTGACTACTGCCACAGGCTCTTTCAATGATTGAGCCTAACAGGTAGCCTGCTGGTAGAGCAGGCAGAGGCAGATCTCAGGTTACCTTGGAACTTTTGCTGACCTGCTCCCTGGCCCATTGCTGATAAGAGCTGGCCTTGGTGTGCAGCTTGCTCCTTACTGTGCACATCCAGGACCAGCAGAGAAAGGCAAAAACTGTGGATCACTTTGTAGCACCAAACAGGTTGCCAGGGCCAGTAACTTTCAGCATCTGACATTGGTCTGCACCACAGTCTTTCCCAAGAGGCCCCAGAACCAATACACTCAGTGAGCATCTTTGGACAACATCAGAACAGGATCCAATTAGCTTCACAAGTGGCATATCAAAAGAGAGATCTTGGCAGGCACCAGATACTGCTGAGGTGAATTCATATAGTTAGCACTTGCACAGCAGCTTGGACACTGTAGTTGGGGTTGATCCTCACAGTCAGCGAGCCTGAGGGTTGACCCCATGCATGAATGGGACCATAGTAATCAGGACTCAATTACAACAGGAAAGTCTACATAACTTCTACAAAAGACATTTCTGGAGCTCCCAGCTCAGATTTTCGGTAAGACTGTGCCACTGGGTCCCACAAGACACCTGCTCCATGAGGCCACCTAATACATAAGGCTACCCTAACAAGACTGGGCAACATAGTAGATCTACATAATACAAGAAACAAACACAATGAGGTAATCAAAGCGAGAAAGCGCAGAAACATGTCCCAAATGAAATCTCCAGAAAAAGAGCTAAATGAAATAAAGGCAAGCAATTTACCATATATGGAGTTTAAAAAATGGTTATAAGGCCCTGGCTGGTGTGGCTGAGTGGATTGTGTGCCAGCCTGTGAACAAAAGGGTCACCAGATCCATTCCCAGTCAGGGCACATGCCTGGGTTGTGGACCAGGTCCCCAGCAGGAGGTATGAGAGAGGCTGGTAACAAGAGAGGGACACAGATATCAGGTCTGGGCTTCAAGGTGTACTTGTCTTAAGAACAAAGCCCAGATACTAGAAACAAGGTAAAAAGTGAACTTCTAACCAGCTAACTAAAGCTTTGTATCTAAATGTCCCTTGTCTGACAGTGCTATTGGTCTGGAACAGAAGCTACCAATAGGTAGGAAGTATGAGAAGAGGAAGACTGTGTACTAGCAGGATCATAGTGTCATGGTTAAAAAGATGGGCTGTAGAGCCAGAATGTCCTAGGTTTCAAGACTGGCTCTATATCTCACATGCTGTGTGGTCTTCAGCAAATTACTGATGCTTTCTGAGCTTCCATTTCTGCAAATAAGAAGATAATAATATCTATAGGCCTGGGGTAAGGATTAAATGAATCCTCCATGGAAAGAAGTCAGCCCATGCCCAGTATATGGGAAATGCCTAGTAAATGTGAGCTAATGTCCTTATCCCTTGCCTGACACTGACCTCAAATAAAGCAAGGCCCTTCTCAGCAGCTTCCTAATTAGTCAAAATGAAAACAGTAGTCTTCATGGTGGCTTAAAAATTACAAGATCTCATTCTAAAACAGTTCTCATTAATATTCTTACCACTATTTCTTACAGACAGCACCAGAGGCTGAGATTTATCTAATGTGAACAATTTAAAATAATATGTGTAAGCATACACATAGCCAGCTTTCAATTATTCACTCTAATGGAGAAGATCAGAGTCACGGGTAATTCAGAACTGTGCTGGATCCAAAGTCATGTTTGTTTGTTTGGAAATGGACTGGATGACCTTCATTTGCAACACATTTGCTTTTGCATTCTTTTCTGCTTTGGCCAATAAGAAAATAAATTTATATTCTGTAAGCACACTAATTGGCAGCAAGTGATTGTGCACATAAATATTCTTGGGGAATTTATTGCTATAAAGAGTATTTACTATGCATTTTGTCAGTGGTTCTCAAAGTTTAGAGGAGATAAAAATCACACAGAAAACTTATTAAAATTGCATATTCACAGTTCCAACCCTTCACATTTTGGTTCAGTAGCTGTGGGGTAAGGTTCAGAACCGTATTTTTCTTTTTCAATTTATTGTGGTGAAAATTACATAGCACTAAATTTACCATTTTAACCATTTTCTGTGTATAGGTCAGTAGTGTTAATCATATTCACATTGTTGTGCAACAGATCTCGAGAATTTTTCCATTTTGCAGAACTGAAACTCTGTACCCGTTGAACATTAATTGCCCCTCTTCTCTTTCCCCAGCCCTTGGCAACCACAATTCTATTTTCTATTTCTACAATTTTGACTACTTCAGATACTTCATACAAGTGTAATCATGCAACATTTGTTGTTTTAATACTGGCTCATTTCACTTTGTATAATGCCCTCAATTTTCATATGCTGTAGATGTGACAGGATTTCCTTCCTTTTTAAAGGATGAATAATATTCCACTATATGTATATACCACATATACACATATACAAGGTCTGTCCAGAAGGTATCCAGCCATGTAAATGAAAAATGGAGACATTTATTGAGGTACAAGATACAAGAAACATTGTACATAAAACAGTGACACCTCAGACCCCTTCAAAGCCGATACCTTGGGGCCTCACACAATTCTCCCAATTGCCATCAGCTGCCTCATTGTATTTTCCTGAATCTCATTGATGGTCTGAAATCTCTTCCCTTTCAAAGGTGATTTCAGTTTTGGGAAAAGCCAGAAGTCACTGGGAGCCAAATCTTGGCTGTAGGGGGGCTAAGTCACTTGGGTGATTTGATGGTTCACCAAAAAACTCTGCATGAAACGTGATACATGAGTGGGTGTGTCATTGTGATGAAGCTGCCCATCACCAGTTGCCTATAGCTGTGGCCTTGTGAATCATGCCAATAGTTTCCAGGGAGGAATGTTCAAATGTAATGCAAAATTTGATGCAGATTCATTTCTTTACTTGCACAGTCATTTTGAACATAACGGCCACACAGTACACATACTTACTCAACAGTGTCTACTGCCCCCACTGACTAGTAAAGTGAAGTCGTCATTGTTCACACATGCGCATTTCAGTCCTCTCTTCTTGGCTGCCAGGTTACATCATCCTGCAAACTGTTCTCATTATATTTACACACACACGTACACACACATATCCTTCAACAATGCCTATCTGTAGTCATACATGGCATCAGATATGCTCTAGTTAGGACTTATACTTTGCTGTACACACATTTTCATAGGTTAGTGCTTTGGAGCTATTAGACTGGTTGAAGGCTTTTCTTCTAAAGGTCCACTGTATTTTCTTAGGCAGAAAGGATTGTCATCTTCCATTCACCATTAGATGGCCCATCATCGAAAAAAATTCCTTCACAAAGGTTTATTAAACAAGTTTCCTGCAATCATTTGAGTATTGTTATCATAAATTTTAGCTATAGCATAGCATATTATGATATAGTCTTTTAATATCTTTCTTTAAATTGGCTTAATTTTTGACTTGAATGTGCCTATTTTAGAAGTAAAATTAAAGATGAGGGGAAAGAAAGAAAGAGGTATACATAATGAAAAAGCAATGGCCCCAGTGAGAAAGAGGTGCACCAAAGATTAGTGGGAAGTAATAATGAGTGTGGAGTTGGTGATTCAGGACTCAAGGGACCAAGATCAACAGTAATCAGAAAGATGGAGGAAAGTAAAAAAGAACCTCTTGGGGCAAGTTATCATGGTCTCCTGGATGATACTCTAAAATTTCCCTGACCTGATACCCCCTGTTCCAGACATTCCTGCCTAAATAATCCACAGAAGAAAATGCCCTCATAATTCTACATCCCTCTCAGAAGAGTTGTCCTTGAGTCCAGAGGCAGCAGAAATTCTTCGATGCCTGAGGATCTTGGTGATCCTGGCCTACACCAGCTCAGCCTAGATTTATACTGTGATGGTCCACTAGATTTTTATCTGGGGATAATAATGAAGTTGACATGTTAAGTACTCAAAACATTGCTTGGCACATAGTAAGCACTGTAGCTAGCTGCCCGCCTCATAAGGTTGGAGTCAGGATTAAATTAGATTATCCCCTACTATTTATTACTTATTAGCCCCTGTTTATTATTATCATCTTAGTCAAGGGGTACCTCAGTTCTAGTGCATTCCATCTCTGAATCTACATCTCTAAGAATCTGATCCTGGTGGGGTCAAAGCTTCTGTTTAGGAAGAAAAGCTGGTACTGAACATCAAGGTCGATGGTGTATTCACAGCTTAGGGAAAGAGGCTGGGGCAAGGATACTCACCCACCCATTCCAGCGACACGACTCTCACAAACATCAGCAATGATGTTTTTCTTGGTAATTTCAACCAATGGTTTTCAGCCATTATCTCCTGTGACCTTTTTCTTATACCAGTCAGCAATGACACTGTTGAGTCTTTTTTCCTTCATGAGGAAATTTTCAATATTGATTTATATGACATCACAGTCCCCAGGTTTTCCCCTTACTCTTTGGTCACTCGTTTGACACTCCTTTGCAATCACTTTTTCTATCCATCTCTTAACTGCTGGTGACCATCAACGTTCTTTCTTGGACAGCCTTCCCTTCTTACTGGACATATTCTCTCCTGGGCAATCTTATCCACACCCATGGTTTCAGTGACTCACATGTAGATGACTTTAAAATCTCTACCCCAGATCTCCCTTCTGAGCTCTATACTTGTAACTGTGATTGCCAACTGGCCATTTCCTCAAGGATGTTTTACAAGTACCTCAAACTCTACATGGCCCTAATTCAACTTATCATTCCCACCTTACCTCTGGTTTCCAAGCTGGTGTTCAATCCACTGAACCACAGCAGCCAGGACCCCCCCCTTATGTCTGAAATAAAAGATCATGCTCCTCTTCCAATGTTCCCTGTCTCTCTTCCTCATCATCTACATCTCATCAATGTGTAGATAATTCTACTTCTAGAATATTGAATGCATCCACTTCTGTCTGTTTCCACTGTTACCACCCCAATCCAGCTATTGTCACCTCTCACCTGCAACAGAGCTTTCTAATGGATCTCCTTCCCTCCTGCTGTCCTCCTCCCCAGTCCACTCCTCACACTAAAGTTAGAAGGAGTTTTCTAAAATAACAGAGATGATCAGGTCAGCCATCTGTATAAAATCTCTTGACAACTCCTCATACTTTTTAGGTAATAATAATTATACCTTTTGCTTATATAGTACTTAATATGTGTCAGGTATTCCTATTTTATATATATATATATAATCACCAACACCCAGTGAAGAACTGAGGCCTAGCAACAGCTACATGAGTTAGTTTGAAACTGCATTTTCCAGCCCCTGTCGAGACCTAAGATAATTACCCCAGTCAACAGCTTGATTACAGCCTGAGCCCAAACTACCTAGATTAACCACTTCCAGATTCCTGACCCTTAGAATCTACGTGAGATAAGAGATATTTATTGTTTTAGGCTATCAAGTTTGGAGGAAACTTCTTACACAGCAATAGATAACTAATATAAAACTCTAGTATATTACCTCAACTTTCATTCACTCATTTATCCATTCAACAAATCAATAACTATTTAATGAGTACCAAATATGAAAACTATGTCTCTGCCCATTCTCTTTTACTTTTGTCCCCCATCCCATAACCACGATAAGAAATAATCTCTCAATCCCCAAAAGGTGACATGAGTTTTCATGTTTCTGTATTTTGCGCTGCCAGAGCTATCCTTTGCTTCTGTCTTAGCCTGGCTAACTTCCCTCCCACTGTTCCTCAAAGTTGCGTTCCTGGATTGCTTCCAGTCTGAATTATATACTGCATTCTTGGGCTCCATTAACACTGTGTACACACTAGTTTCATAGCACTTACCTTACCATAGTATAATAAATTTTTCCTTGTTCAATCAAACTGAACCTTGAAGGAGGAACTATGTCTTACTCATCTACACATCCCCAGCACCTGCTTCATGGTTTGTAGAATAAATGAACCAGTGGGTGAATGAATATAAACTTTAGGGAGGTCAGGGATCTTTGTCATCTTTGTTCACTGATATATCCCAAATGACTAGCACAGTGCTTGCTATATAGTAAGTGCTCAATAAGTGTCTGTTGAATGTTGTAGGTTTAATGAAGAAAAGAATACAATGCAAACAGCCCTTAAACATATGAAAAAGTGCTCAACCATATTTATAATAAGTATAAATTAAAGATGAACTGACATACTATTTCCTTGTTATTCAATTCGCCAAAATCTGAATGTTTGACAACACTATTGTAAAGTAGTAGGGAAATGAGCACTCACACATTGCTGTTGGAAATACAAAATGGTATTACCTCCATAGAGGAAAATTTGGCAACATCTATGAATGTTTTTAAAATATTTACCTTTCTGGTCATTTATCTTACAGGTATACCCCCACACTTATGAAACAATTCATGCACAATGGTATTCATTGCCATGTTTTTATAATAGTAAAAGGTTAGGAACAACCCAAATGCCTGTCTACCAGAAACTTGATAAATAAACTATGGCAATCCATATGATGTAATATTGTACAATTGTTAAAAAAAGATGATTGAGGAAGCTGTCTTTGTACTGATGTTGAAATATCTTTATGATATATACTACAGTGAAGAAAGCAAAGCACAGAAAAGGTTATATAGTGTGCTACTTTCATAGAAGAAAGGAAAAAATATGCAAAAGACACAAACATGTATTTTCACAAATACTAAATGGTTATATAAGAAGTTAATAAAAGTTGTTACCTATTAGAGGCAAGAGGATTGGACAAAGAATGGGGTAAATTAAAACAGGAGGAAGAAAGATGTCTTAATGTATCCCTTTTAAATACTTTTGAGTTTTGAGTCATGTTAATGTGCCACCTATTTAAAAACATTAAATTACAAGAAAAACAGCTCTGCTTTTAACTAGTTACATAACTGAAAAGAAAAACTCATTTCCTGAAATATACAGGGTGGGCAAAACTAAGTTTACAGTTCTGAGTACATGAAACAGAGTTTATTCTTATATTATTATGTATTAATTATGTTGTTTTCCATACAAACAACTATAAACCTACTTTTGCCCTATCCCTGTATTACTGTATTTCTCCAAAGGACATGTGCATTTAAACAGGGAAGTGAACTTGAAACCAAAGAAATCAGACACGCACGGTGAAATTTCAGGCAGCAGCAGCAGTCCAGGGAGGGAGAGAAGAAGCTTCCTGAGCCCCCTGCAATCACACCTCCTGTACACAGGCCTTGTGTTTTCTCAGGCTCTGCCTTCGTCCCATTTGCCACCTTGTCCATACTTTCAGCAAACAGAGCCTAGATGGTAAACCCCTACAAACCAGGGCAAATACTAAGCCCCAGGTTGTCCCAATATCTGCAAATGCTGGCTGTGGGCAGTATAAATGAACTTCTTTTACTCATGGAGAATCAAGGATTTTTGAAGAAATGTATGTGGAATAGAAATGTAGAAAGGTGCCCTTGGCCTTCTCGAAACAGAAACGAAGAGATAGGAAAAGAAAAAGCTATAGTTGGCCATTGATATCAAAGCCTGAGCAGTTAATTTGGTGCAAATCCTATAATCATGAATGTCTCAGAGCTGTAATTCTGTCTGATTACCCTGTGCTGTAGGGGGGGTGAAAAAACCCCAGAAGATTAATGTTTTGTATGGTTATAAGGTGGCAGGCTTGCAACTCTGAGCTTATCATCCATGAATCAGTAACTGGGATGAGAGGCTTCAAGAGACAACAACATTTCATAATGATTTATTTTTTCTGCTGGAAAGATACCTATCAACCCCAGATTTATTAGTTTTTGCCACCACTGCCTTCTTTGGTAAACAGTCTGAATCTTCCAGTCCACAACTCTCTCTCTTCTCCAGTTTGTTTTGTGGCATCAGGATATCTGGGAGACAGCATTATGTATACGTGAAGGGCAGGGGACAAGGCTGATTTGGTAATTATCTCTGGTTTCTAACCTCTATTAAAAGGTAGATACCTCAGAAACTGGTGTGAAGCTGTTTCAATGGGAAAACAACTTTGATATTGCTTATCATCCTTTCCCAGGGCACACAAGGAAAGGATGTCCCCTTTAAAACAAGAATGACTGTTAAGCTGGCCTATCTGTTGACCTAAACTATGTAAGTTATAGTACCTAGAATTTAACCCCAACTTTGTAAATCTGCTGATTTAAATAGTAGTGGTCTTGGTGGGGATGTGGTTAGGGGTTGGAGAGATCAAGCAAAAACAAAGGACTCATGCACATGGACAACAGTGTGATGATTTCAGGGGGAATAGGGTGGGGGGAGGTGGAAGAGGCTATAAGGGGCATTAATGGTAATGGAAAAATACAAATAAAAATAAATTACATAACAAAAATAGCAATACTCTCCAAAATTTGAATGAACTGTACTACATATAAGCTGTGTGAAGACTCAATTTAACTATAAGATAAGGATAATTATATTACCTAACAAGGTTGTTCTGGGGATGAAATCAGATAAAGAAAGATATGCACAGTGAGTTCCTAGCTCTCATTAAATAGCCATTGTTATTGCAGATACATGGGGTTCAGAAATTAACTCCACCACTCACTTAACTATGTGACCTTGGACAAGTTACTTAACCTTATACACTTCAGTTTTCACATCTTTAAAATTGAGGTAATAATCTTCATAAACCTATGAGGTAGGTACCATTAAGTACAGGTTCAGAACCAACCGCAGTGCTTAGCATGGTAATCACTCAAAAAGTGAAAGCTAGTAGGTATAGTAATACATGAAGGAACAGTAAGAGAGGGAGGAAGAGGGGGGTTAGAAATGTGGATAAAACTACAGGGGGAGACATTTGGCTCAGGCATAAGAACTTACTGACTCAAAAGAGTAGATCTTAAAAGTCCTCATTACAAGAAAAACATTTTTTATAACTAGGTATGGGCCCGGATGTTCATTGGACTTACTGTGGTGATCATTTCACAATATATACAAATATTGAATCATTATGTTGTACACTTCAGACTAATACAGTATCATATGTCAATTATACCTCAATATAAAAATAAACTTCAGCCCTGGGTGGTATGGCTCAGTGGACTGAATGTTGGCTTGTGAACCAAAGGGTTACTGGTTTAAATCCTAGTCAGCACACATGCCTGGGTTGTGGGCCAGGTCCCCAGTAGGGGGCGCGCAAGAAGCAACCACATATTGACAATTCTCTCCCTCTCTTCTCCTCTCTTTAAAAATAAATAAATAAAATATTAAAACAAAAACCTTCAAACTCCTCAGTATTGTATACAAAGCCTTTTAAGATCTCTCCTCCCTTCATGTTTTTCTTTTGTTTTAAAGATTTGATTGATTCATTGATTGATATATTTATAGGATTTTTTTGTGTACACTATCATGTCATCTGCAAAATTCACAGGTGAATTTTATCAAACATTCTGAGAAAAACTAACACCTATCCTTCTTAAACTATTTAACAAAACTCAAGAGGAAGGGAGGCTCTGAAACTTATTTTATGAGGCCAGCATTATTCTAATTCCAAAACCAGATAAAGACACTACAAAGAAAGAAAATCCTCAACAAAATATTAGCAAACTGAATACAGCAATGCATCTAAAATATCATACACAAGATCAAGTGCAATTTATTCTGGGAATTCAAGGTTGGTACAACATTCGCAAATCAAAAACTGTGATTCACCACATGGACACAATGAAGGATAACAACAACATGGTCATATCAATAAATGCGGAAAAGCACTGTGAAAAAATCCAATACCCATTTACGATAAAACCTCTCAGCAAAGTGGGAATAGAGGGAACATACCTAAACATTATAAAGGCCATATGTAACAAACCCACTGCCAGCATCATACTCAATAGGGAAAAACTACAAGCATTCACCTTAAGATTGGGAATGTTACAGAACAGACTCAGGGACAGGGTGAATGATATACTATTACTGAATGGACCCCCCCTTGTGCTCTGGGGGGTCCCCCCCACCCCATAATAGGTTTGCCTTGCCCACTACCAGGGACAGACATCTCTCAATGCCAGAGACTGGTGAAAAGGAAAGGGATTATTTATTTAAAGAGTTATATAAACTTAAGAGTAATGACTTAATGTCTTCATTGAGATCCCAAAGTCCTTTAGAATACCCACAAATGCACAATTCCTTTCCTTCCTTTCCCCTCTGCCCATTCTGGAGTATTGTATCTCAGAAAAAGAAATAGAAGTCCATGGTTCTTCTCTGCCCAAGCTGCGTGATCCCAAAAAGAAGCAGCATGGCTGCCGCGCCTGGGTTTAAATCCCAGTGCCAATCTGCCTCTTCCACATCATTTCTGACTCCTCCCACAACTGACCATAGCTGCCAGCATTCTCATATTTTTCCGGCTTTACTGGGTGGCCATAGTAAGTCCGGACAGGTGTGGCCCTGTGGTGTGGAGCCAATCATCTCCAAGTTCTTACACAGGCTCTGTAACCATGGGGAGTTGCCTCCCAGTTACATCATGGGTTGGAGTCACTTCCATCCCCCTGGCTCAAAGCATGGCCACAGCTATTTAACATATCTATAAAGCCAGCTAAAGGTTATAGATATGTTAAATAACCATTCTAGACGTTATTGGCAAAACTGTTGCTATTCAAAACAACTCTCAATGGCCCTGTCCCACGCATCCCATCCCCCAGTTCAGACTTGTGGGGGTGAGGACATCCTATATATACATTTTTTTCTAATATTTCCTGGACACCAAGTTCTGGACCCCATTACAAATCCCTATTTTGCCACCCCCCCCACCTTGGCTGCACCCTGTTATAAGAACAAGACAGGGATGTCTGCTTTTACCTCTCTTATTCAACATAGTACTGGAGGTCCTAACCACAGCAATCAGACAAGAAGAAGAAATAAAAGACATCCAAATTGGAAAGGAAGAAGTAAAACTGTCTTTATTTGCAGTTGACATCATATTCTACATAGAGAACCCCAAAGATTCCACCAAGAAACTACTAGAACTGATAAATGAATTCTGCAAAGTAGCAGGATACAAAATTAATACCAGAAATCAGTTGCATTTTATATGCCAAAACTATACTAAGATAAAGGGAATTTAAGAAAACAATCCCATTCACAACTGCTTCAAAAAGAATAAAATACCTAGGAATAAACCTAACCAAGGATATAAAAGACCTGTACTCAGAAAATTATAAGACACTGAAGAAAGAAATTGGGGAAGATACAAATAAGTGGAAGCACATTTCGTGTTCACGGATAGGAAGAATTAGCATCATTAAAATGTCTACACTACACAAAGTAATGTATAGATTCAATGCAATTCCTATCAAGATTCCAATGACATATTTCACAGAACTAGAATAAATATTTCAAAAGTGTATATGGAACCACAGAAGGCCCCACATAGCAACAGTGATCCTGAGACAGAAGAACAAAGTTGGAGGAATCATGCAATCTAACATCAAACTATAGTACAAGGTCATAGTAATCAAAACAGCATGGTACTGGCATAAAAACAAACCCATAGATCAATGGAACAGAATGGAGAGCCCAGAATAATATTAATATTTGTCAATTAATATTTGACAGAGAAAGCAAGCACATACAATGGACTAAAAATAGTTTATTCAATAAATGGTGTTGGGAAAATTGGACAGATATGTGCAGAAAAATGAAGCTAGAACACCTTTGTACACCGTACACAAGAATAAATTCAAAATGGATCAAAGACTTAAATGTTAGACCTGAAGCATAAAAATCCTAGAAGAAAATGTAGACAGCAAAATCTCAGACATTGCTCGTAGCATTTTTTTCCCAGATATATCTCCCCAGGAAAGGGAAACAAAAGAAAAAATAAACAAATGGTACAACATTAAAATAAAAAGTTTTTGCACAGCAAAGGAAATCATCAACAAATTTTTAAAAAAAAACTCCACAGAATAGAAGAACATATTCACCAAAATATCCGATAAGAGGTTAATGGCCAAAATTTATAAAGTACTTATAAAACTCAACACCAAAACAAAACGAAACAAAAACAGCCCAATTAAAAAATAGGCAAAAGACATAAATAGACACTTCTCCAAAGAGGACATACAGATGGCCAATGGATATATGAAAAGATTCTCAATGTCACTAATCATCAGAGAAATGCAAATTAAAACTACAACGAGAATGGCTATCATCAATAAATGAACAAACAACAAGTGCTGATGAGGGTGTGGAGAAAGGAAAACCCTTTTGCACTGTTGGTGGGAATGCAGACTGGTGTAGTCACTGTGGAAAGCAGTGTGGAGATATCTCAAAAAATTAAAAATGGATCTGCTTTTTGACCCAACAATTCCACTTCTGGGAATATATCCGCAGAAACCCAAAACACTAATTAGAAAGAACATAAGCACCCCTATGTTCATTACAGTGTTATTTACAATAGCCAAGATATGGTAGCAGCCAAGTGTCCATCAATAAATGAGTGGATCAAATAACTATGGGACATTTACACAATGGAATACTACTCAGCTATAAAAAAGAAGGAAATGTAACCCTTTGCAACAGTATGGATGGACCTGGAGAACACTATGCTAAGTGAAATAAGCCAGGCAGACAAAGACAAATACCATATGATTTCACTCACATGTGGAATCTAATGAACAAATTGAACTAACAAGAAAAACAGAGACAGACTCATAGATGGAGAGCAGATGACAGCTAGTGGGTGGGGGTGGTTAGGAGATGGAGGGATTGAGCACAAAGGAAAAGGACTCATGCACATGGACAACAGTGTGGTGATTGCTGGAGGGAATGGTTATAAGGGGACTAAACTGTAATGGAAAAACTAAAAAGTAAAGATTAATTTTTTAAAAAATATGTAGGAGGAAGTGGAATAAGATTTCGTCCTTTGGAAACTGTGTTTATGGATCACTTGAGAAGACTTTAGACAAAAAAATTGCATAGATAGCCCCAGGAAAATTCCCCTTTCCAATTTCAACTAATTAGATAAAGTTAAAGCCAGAAGTGGATTGCTTCCTGTCTGTTTTGACAGAGATTCACGAGAGCATGGAATTTGAAATGGGTTCTGGGATTACCTTTACTGCAGACTTGCTTTCCTAACTGTTGTGTGTGTTTCAAGTTTTCTGTGTGCACTCCGGTGCTGGTGAATAGCAGGTAGCACCCAAGGATATCAGAGTGTCAGAGAAAACAAGCACAGGCTTTAAACTTCCCATGAGTGTAATAGGCAATCTTTTGGTGGCTATTTGAATAGTAACTGAATTTAGTTACTGGCTAAATTTCAGGACTATTCCACTGGGATCCTTACACAAGCACCTTTCAGGAAATTTAAAAATACATACAGAAATTATCTCTAGTTTGGGTCTCTCTCTCTCTCTCTCTCTCTCTCTCTCTCTTATTCATGAACATATAATGTGCCAGGCTGAAAGTTCCCCAAACTTAAATATTCTGGCCTGATTCAATACTTAGTGTCATGTGTTATGATGGCCTGCATTTTGCATGCATCCCAAAGATGTGTTTTGCTCAGCTCAATATTTGAGAATTGTTTTTTTGCGATTCAATATTATTGAAAAGCAAGGAGATTTTGCATTTTAAAACAATTCTTTTGGCTCTTTTGAACATTTGGAGGTTCTCCCATATGTAGGCACATGGTTGGACATGCAGCAACACTGGGCTAAAGTTGAGTAGTGGCTGCCCTGGTTGAAGAGAGCTTACACCCTGCCTCTCTAATTCAATTCCATCCCACCACTTCCTCTTATCTACCCAGAACTGAGGCAGCTTGCCAACTGCAGTGCATTATCTCCCTTTGCACTGCTATTTCATAACTAAGATGAGCCTTTGTTCTCCAGTTGGCCACAGAGACTAGCCTACCATACCCACTAGGTTAAAGTCAGTTGCCTACCTGGCTCCTGTAGTCATTAAGTCTGTGTCTGAGTCTTTGCCTCCTACTCTAAGGGCACAGGGCTGGTCTTTGACATAGGCAGAGTTTGTACCTGCCAGCACAGATCGGTGGGACAAATTGCCAACAGAAAGTCCCTATACCTCAAAAAATAGCTTCCTGGTGCCCTGCCTGTCTGAAATTCATACTATCAACCTCTTCTTAGGTTGAAAAACTTAGTTTTCCCCTTCCAAAATGAACACATGTTACTTATGAGAGGCAACCCATTATGCTAGTTTCCAGGAACATGAAAAGGAGAGAGTGCATCAGAAGGCTCTTGGAATGGATTGAGAATTGTTAACAGTGATTCAGATTACTTAGCTAGTCTCCAGCAACAGAGAGAGAGGGCGAGAATTAGATACAGAACAAATAAGTTTTGCTGAGTGGAGGGCATAGACATATGCTCAGAGCCAGAGGGCCAGCCTAGTGTGGGCAGGCACTGCTGGGCAGTAGGAAGGTCCTGTGGGTAGTGGAGGGATGGAAGGAATTGCTCCAAAGGAGGAGAGAAAATAACAGAAAACCATCTGCCTTTTGTGGCTAGTGGGCCCTTCAGAGATATAACTAGTTTGTTGTTAGAAAAGATTGCTTGGTTGGGTGTACTCACAGGTGGTATGAAGGCCAGAACTCTATAAACAGATCTTCTTGTAGTTACTAGGGGCTATCTTTAATCCTCTCAACATTATATGCTGGCAGACAGTGTCCCTGTTGGAAAGCAGGAGAGCAGAGAGAGTCAAATGATACAGCATTGGGTAATTCCCTAGGCAGAGGGATTTATTTTTGTTTTTTTTTCCCATTCCCAGCACACTCTGTACTGCCCCTTCACCACTCCTGTCCTGCAAACCTGGCATTTATTAGCTGCAATTCCTCCCTAGCGCCTTGAACTCAGTAGGTTAAGCTCTTCTAGCAGCCACACAGCTGCCCAAACTAGCCCATCCAACACTCCCTGAAGTGCTCCTCCAGACAGCAGTAGGATCCCAGGACTCTCCTTGTTCCTTCGCTTCCCACCCCTCATAGGCTTCACTCACCGGAAGTTCTTTTGGCTGTCCTGGGTTTGCTTTCAAGGCTTTTATTAGAATGGGCTCTGCTCTCCAGGGTAATGGCAGTTTTGAATATGTGGGGAAGCAGGTAGTAAAGGGTGATATTTTTTGTTTTAGGGGGAGCACCAACTAGAAAAGGTCTGTACAATCAGGGCAGGAGACCCCTCATGGCAAATGAGTAGGCAGTGGAGAAAATGAGGGAAATGGATGCAGACAGGGGGAAGACTGCCTACCTTAATATTTCACCCCACCTCTTTCCCTTTTATTGACCTCCAGGTCAAGCCATATCCCTTGTGACTCTTTGTCACTGGTTCCCCTCTCCTCATCCTCCACTTGTACACCATTGGCAGGGGCTCAGCTCTTTCCTCCAAGTTGCCTCCTACTACCTGGGCTCAATCATGCTGATTTACAGATTAGTCAGATGAACAGTTAACACCCACCTCCCCTCAGGCCTGACAGCTTGCATTTCCATGAACATGACAAGAAGGGTGGAAATATTTATTATCTACTTTATTCTGTATTAAAGCCAATCTTCCCAGGGCCCACAATATTCCCCTGCAGTAGTGGTAGGTACTTGGAGAGGCTGCACGAACTCTTCAGGCCACTGGGAGTGCTTGGGAAATGGTAATTTACTAAAGTTAACCTTTGTTTCTTGCCCTGAATTATCTACTTTGTGTATTATCTATGGGCAATGTCTTTCTGTAAACTGGCTTCCCTGCCTCCCAGATGATTTCAAGGCTGTCTTTTCCCCTGCTCCCATGAAAGCCTGTGGATGTGTGCTTAAGGAATGCAAACTTGAACATTTGCCTATGCAAAATGGAAATCCAGACGAATATTAGATAGGAATGGGGGCAGGTCACAATCCTTTAGTTCTTTCTTATGTCAGCGAGACATTATTTGGAGCCTTCCATTAAATCTCAGAATTCTGAGTGCATACTATGTGCAAAGGCCCTAGGTGCCCTAGGTTGGTATTTTTATTTGTCCTACTTGGTTTCTGCATAGAAAAGAGCAAATGTGAATGAAATGGATTAACTAAGAATGCAGATTATACATTCTCATTGTCATTGTCATAATCATCAACCATCACCATCATCACAAAGACAGCTAACACTTATATAGAATTTATTATGTGCCAGGCACAGTTCAAAGGCCTTTCCATGCATGAATTCACTTAATTATCACACTTCCAATTTGAGGTATTATTAACCCTGCTTTAAATTAAGGCAAGGAAACTGAATAGCAGAGATTCAATGACTTGCTAAAGTTCATGTAGCTGGCACCTAGATAGCCTTTATCTATAGTTCATGGGATTGACACTACACTAAACTGCCTTTCACTATCTACATTATATTGTTTCTATTTTCCATTGTTACAGAATACCATTTTCTTTGCTTGTGATTCTGTGTGTCAGGAATTCCAACATAATATGGACAACTTGTCTCTGCTCCATGATGTCTAAGCCTCTTCTAAAACAGCTGAGGCCTGGTCAGAATGTCTTGACTTGGTTCTATGTCTCAGTAGATAGTTCTCACTATCTACTGAGTTCTTGGATTTTCTTCCACATAATTTTTCAATATGGACTTTCTTTTTTT